>JASDQU010189479.1:0-10818 GCA_032191745.1 Picea mariana | reverse complement strand
AGTCTTTAAGATTCCCTCTTCATATCTAGAAACCCTTGTTTCCAACCATCCTTCCCATTCTATCTTGTCAGTGAGAGACTCCTTATCTCTCTTGGACTTGTTTTGAGCAAGGGAAGTTAGGAGATTGAGTTAGTCTTATAGAGGCCCAGGTGGAGGAATCTGGAAGCCGATTCTGGAGTAGTGTTGGGAGCAAATTTAGGTGAATTTTGAACATGTAACTTGTTTTTCATATCTATAATAGACCTCTCTTTCTTGTCCATATCGTTTGTTAATGGTTTATTTTTTTAAACTTTATATGAATTAGATAATGTGGAAACTAACATACTTATCGTGCTTGAAGTTATTAGTTAGTTATGATAACTACCTTCTTTGTAGCCTAGTTCTTTTGTGAGTGCAGGTTGATATAAAAAGTATTAAAGCGAGAGATTCAGAGCATGGATTTGCAAAATGGATTTACATTGAATGACAGAAATCAAGTAGGTGATCCTTCCTCTCATAGGTAGTTAGTTAGTTATTTATACTTAACTTTTGTTGTTAGTTAAAGATTGTTCTATTTTGTTCAACCGCTCTATTGTGGCTATAACTCAAGACATAAGAGTACATTATCAGAAAACATAATTGATGAATCCACTAGGGAGAATCTCCTTTGGGTCAGTTTTAGATGCTTTCTTGTTTCTTATTCTTTATTTTCTGTTGTTTTTTGTGTTTATTTTTGTCTCTAAATTTTCAATTAGTGTTTCAGAACCTTAGCCTTCTTTTACAGGCTTTGGATCTAACTCTTTTCAAGATTTCATGATTTTTCTGGTTGATATACGTGCTTTCCTGTGATTAAAAAAGCGTCTATAAGCACCCTATAGAAGTATTAGGTGTGTATGTGAGCTTATATATGCTCCCTACAATGGACATATGCGCATATGCCTTTTGGGAGGTGATTTTCCCTATGTTTTTCAACCTTTTAAAGCCTTGTTTTATCTTTTTTGGGGTTTTTGTTGTCCATACACTCCCTAAATAAGGAATAGGTCCATACATACACTCCTATAGTGGGAAAATGCACATACATAGCTCCCTACAGTGGGAACATGTGCATATTCCTTTTGGGAGGTGCTTTTCTCTCAGTTTTTTAGCCTTTAAAAGCCCTGATTTGGTTGTTTGGGGGGTATTTTGGACTCTTGGTGTTTCTGAAACTTCTTATTGGCTACAAAAAGTTGGTAAAGTATTAAAATTTAAAGGAAAAACAGATTTTGATGTCTGTTTGATGATTCTTTAGGTTTTTCTTGGATTGCATGACTATAAGGAAAGTCTTGTTCTTTGGGCCTTGGTTTCTTGATCGTTGTCGTGATCATATATGAAACCTGAGTTTTTATTTGAGTTAAATACTTTTATTTTGTGATTTCCTTTGGTTTTTAAAATACAAAAACAAAAAATATCTTTCTTTTAGCATCCTTCATTTATTTTTTTGGCTTTAGTAGAAAGAAAAGAAATAGGTCTCTTTCTTTTTGTTGCATTATTTTACATTTATATTTGAAAAAGAAAAAGATCTTAGTATAGGAATTTGTTTTCTTCTCATCTTGAAAAGAATTTAAAAGGAAAAAGAACAAACAAATCTATTATTGTTTGCTTCTTTAGATTTTCTTGCAATTTAGGACAAATTTACATTTATGCATCTTGCATGGAAAGAGAAAAGATTGCATTTCAAGGTTTGAAAGATAGTTCATGCATTTTACTTTCTTGAAACTCTTTTTCATTGTAGAATTAGTGTGAATTTTCCTTTTCCAGTGTTCTTATAATCTTCATTTTGCAAGAGTCTCAAACAACATTGGTTGCACTTCCATACCTTTTGAGTAAAGAAAAACCACTAAAAATAAATGCTAAACTAAATCTACTAGACCTTTTGTTTCTAGGGTTCATCAACTAGTCTAGGCTAGGCCCTTGGAAAGGGTTGGAGGTTAAACTCTCGAAGGTCATTTAACTAAACATAGTATTTTGACTTAGGGAGTGTTGACAATATAATTATCATATAGGTGTGTCTAGGGAACTCCTATAATGCAAGAGATAAACACAAGGTTGCATGAGGGTGAGTGACAGAGATTACCCTTCCCATACTTGTCCAAATGTTCATGGATTGTTGTTATTACTAGGTATCAAAGAGGTGATTGTGGGGGGATTCCCATGGTACCTGAGGAAGACATTGTATCACACTTTTAGTACCTTTGGAGGGTGCCCCATGAAGAGAGGGTTTCTTTCACTAGGAAGGGTTGTTACGTGGAGGTCAGGGTAATTTCTTATGACTCCTTCATTCATTGGACTCGAGGATTAATCAACCCATGCCAATTTTGTTGGACATGGAATTATGGTGTTGTCATTGATGTCAAAGAAGGCCAATATGATCAATGTTGGACATGGTATTATGGTGTTGGCATTAATGTCAAGAAGATCAATATGGTATTGTCATTATATGTCTTTGAGATCCTAAAGCTCAGGAGAGATAATATAGTAGGTTGCACAAAAGACATAGTACAAGGTGCAGAGAAATCCTGTATAAACCTAAATCTCAGAAGAGATAACCTTCTAATTGAATAAAGGAACTGCATAAAGGAGCACACTGACACAAAGCTAATAAGGAAGAATTTTAATTGAAGCTCATAAGAGATGAAGTATATCAAGTAACACATGAGATAGAGTTCTACGACTGAAGAAATCCTTTTGTAAATGATCAAATTACATGAGTCGTTCATTCTTAGTTCGGGACAATCCAGGACCATCAGATCGAGGTGGAGACAAAGGCTGGGAGAAACTAAACACCAACTGTCATATCAGGAAGGATCTTTGGGTGAGCTCTCAAACATTGGATCAAGTATTCAACTCCGACGCTGAGCACTCTGACGAAAAAAAGTCTGAATCATGTAGGAATACCTGAAGGCTGAAGCCCCAAAGTCACAAACTCTCGTCTAATGTTGAATCAAAGGAAGAGCTGGGAAATCTCGTCAACCGTTGATCGACATAAAGTGGAAGGATAAGGTAAGATTTGAAATCTTGAAGTCCGGAAGTAATGCTAACCATTGATCCATTTCAGACCATTATCAACCGTTGGGTGAAATAGTGGAAGGATAGGATAAACGGGGCCAAAGGCATGATGTCCCAGAGTAAACTTAGGCCATTGGATCAAGACAAGGAAAGATCAAACAGTCGCAAAACATATTCAATACTTCGGTGATGATCAAAGGTTGATATAAAAGTGCAAAATTCTCGAAGCCACGAAGTGCAAAGCCATAATCGTGAAATCTCGCCAATCGTCTGATCTAATGGGAAGATCAAAATAAGACATGTGACACAACAGTAGGTCCACGTTAGCAAAATTACGTCAGTAAGGACACATGGCCCAATCAGATGGTGACAAGTGTCAAAAATCATATGGCACATAAGGTCCGTGAAAGTCACAAATTAGGGTGACACATGACACACACACTACGGGTCCATATCATCATTAGTGACGTTATCATGCCACGTCACTCTGAGATTACAACCTTCGAGGATGTTCAAATTCTCCTACTAGAAAAAATACCCAAAGCGATGAAGGTCAAATTCGTGAATTAACATTTGGTCGTTGATCTAAGATCCTCCAGAATATTTCTTGACCATCTGATCGAGTACAGTTGAAGGATAGAGTAATTATGAATCATGAAGTAACGTTAACCATTGATCTACTTCGGGATCATTCTCGACCGTTGATCAAGTGTAGTGGAAGAATAGAGTAAGCATGAAGTGTTAACCTACAACAAGAAGTCACCAACATTCTGTGACTTATTCGATAAGAAATAATCGTCCATTCAACAAGAGATTAACTCTACACCATCAGATCAACATCAAAGAGAAATAATCAACATATGAGATTGAACTTCCATGATAAAGCCTCATATGTATTCACCCATGGTCACAGGTCTAGGTCGTATGTAAAGTGGCAATGAGTTAAAGGGCCAACTGGATTAAACACCAAGTCATGATATACGGTCACTTGCTGAAATAAAGTGTCTACGGGATAAAACATAAAACAAGCTCTGCGCCTTATGTATCTAGCTTTTGGTCACAACATTTTGGTCATTTTGGTCATACTTAACACTTTTCATCACCTAAAAAACCTCTTGTTCCCTTGTCTCTTAGGATTTTAGGGTGTATTGACCCAAGAAGGGGTTGTCCCTCATTCTATGGAAAGAAGGGGCTGAAGTTCCAGAGGGATTTTTGTTGGATAAAAATATAAAATCCTATATATAAACCTTCCAGATGCTTTGCCTAGGGACTCCCCAAGAAAGCAATGAAATGCTTCTCTATAAAAAAAGGGGAGCCGCAAGAATAAATGATAATGAATGCTTAGGGGGTTAGTTGGAGGATATGAGGTCTCATCACGAGTTGACCTATCATAATCATGGGTATCTAGCGGTATGAAATCACCATCATTTGCCCACCAATCTAGGGCAATGGCTCTCAATTTCACAACTGAAAGAAATGGGGTCTCATCACGAGCCAACCTTCTCATTTCCACAAGTTATTTGTAAGTGACACTGTCATTATCTAGACACCACACCAGGACAATGGCCTTCAACTCATTCCTTAAAACATGAAAGAAACAAAGAATGGCAAGAGTATGGGCTTGGAAAAAATGCATTGCAAACGAAGGCACCACATACCCTCTACAAAGGCACCCATTAATGAGACACTACAACCCCTTATATGTCATGAACCCCATTCCTAGTGATTCTTGATCATTAACCACTTCATCTATCTCACATGCCTTAGAGAGGGATCACTTGGGAAACACTCGACCTAGGGAACGATCTACCCAATAGGACACCTTGTCAACCCTCCCACATCCAAGCTTGGAAAGTTTCATAGTGTCTTTGAGCACTTACTTGTTTAACCAAGTAATATTTGACACACATTCTTAGGTGGCTCATTTATTGATTTGATTTACTCACCATGATATTATGACTTGAGATCCTTGGAGGGCATTCTTCTATGTCTTTGCAGGACCTAGTTGGTGGACAATTTTGGAAGAACAATCCTAGCTTGGGCTTCCATGGGGCTTGAAGCCCACAGGTTGGATGCCAAGGACCTACATGGCGAATCAAAGAGACATACCTTTGGAGGCCTAGAAGACATCATGTATGATGTGACCTAGATCTTACATGAAAATGTTTTTCCTAGGAGAGGAAAAACGTCACTTTTAGATGCTTGATGTCACCTATAAGGGCTAGGGTTTGGTGGTGAAGATGTTGTTCATTGACACATGGACATTTTGAGGAGAAGAATACCTTGACCATGAGGAGATGGCCTATATGAGTGACATGTGGCCTTTGGAGACCTAACTACGCATCTCCAACTCCAATGACTTGCTCCTAGTGTCAAAACGTCCCCTAAAGGGAGGACGTCATCTTACTTTAGGGTTTTCTTTTGTGTAAAAGTGAATTTTAAATGAATTTTTTAATATTATTTTGTTAAAAGGGGTAAGATAAGGGTTTTGGACCCCTTATATTATGGTTTACCCTAGCTAATGTGTAGAAACTATGTGAATGACATTTTGTATAAATAGATATCATAAGATCTCATTTGGAATCATAACTCTCCCATTGTGACAAGTATTTGGCTAAAAGTTTCGCTACTCTTGGTGATTAGTGTGTTTCTCTCTTGTAGAATGTCTTTTGGTGAATGTATATTAGTTAATGGATGAGGAGGAGTGGTGCACACCCCCTAAAGAATCGCTCTCTTAACTCATGGATGAATTTTGCATGGTAAACTAGGGTTTGATACCTCATTTCTTGGATTAGGTAAGGAAAAATATGAATATGCTATTTCTTTCTTGCTTATTTTGGTCATTGTTGGTGGAAACCATAGGGAGGAGTATGTTGTATACACCCTCCATTGTTTCTTCATCTTATTGTTCAGTTTATAAGTCTTTCTTTGAGCAAGGGTTGCTAGGAGGAATACAAGTGTGTATACCCTCCTAGATTTACCCTAAGTTGGTTGGCATACCCTAGGTAGTAAGAGGAATTATACCCCTAGGGTTGTTGTTGATATAATTTGTGCTTTAAATACCCCATTCACCCAATTTTAAAGGCACCAATCTGAATATTTTTGCAATGGAGAAATAAAATAGTGCATTGGGAAACACAATTTCTTGCCATATTAACTTTTTGCAATTTGGGTTTTGTTTCTTGTTCCTTGAGAACCTCTTAGCCACTAGGGTGTACCCTCTAAAGGGGTATTGATTGATTCTATTAAAAACATTAATATTCAGCCATTAGGGCTGCAAAAACCCTAATCTAACATCTTTAATAACTCACAAACCAACAACCAGAAGTTGCTAAAAATCTGCCCCTATGATCTACTAGTCTCAACGCACGTTTTGGGTGGATTGTTGGAAAGTTTTGGTGGTTGAATTATTTTATGTAATAAATTTTTTTTTACAGCCATAAGGCTGATAATTATCACTGCAGTAACTTGTTTATGACAACCTTGCTTTTATGCTAAAGCCTTTCTCTTTCATTCTCAAGTTAAACTAGTTTTTACTAGCTTGTCCCTTTCTCATTCAACTAGACTTTTAGCACTTATTTTGAAGCTCTTAATATATTTTGCATGTTGATATATATCAATTTTTTTTAATGCATTTAGGGACAATGAGATTAAATTTCTTGTCCACCTAACATATTACAAGAATACTTGGATTTTCTTATGTCTCGGGTAGGTATAAACACTCTTAGCAGGTACCCAAGGACTTGGAAACCTTAAACATTTCCCAAGACTCATTATTAAGAATTCTTCCATCTAGTAACTTGACCTATAAGGGATTCCATTTATACATCTAAATTTCCATCTCATTTCCCCCTAGGGTCATCGATATTCCCCCCTTGAGGTGACCAATTCACCTATAAAGTGACGGGAACACTTGCCTAAGGTGACAGTGGGTAGGTGCTCTCTAAGTTGTCACTATTTTGGTGGTTGGGTAAGGATTTTCCCAACCTAGAACTTATGCGAAAATAGGTCCCTAACATGCCCTCCCATTAAAAAATATCCTTTTCCTCAAGGATTGAGATGAGGAAATTGTTGCAGAATGGTAGTTGGCTCCCAGGTGGCATCTGCTAGAGTTGTATATTTCCCATGTACTAACACTTCCTTGATGGCGCGCTGACAGAGATGATGCTCATGCTGGTCCAAGACTGTTTGTGGCTGCAACCAGATGGATCCTTCTTTATCCAACTTGGGAATACTAGTTTGAGTTTGGCACTTAGCTCCAATAACCTTCTTTAAGCAGGAGATATGAAAAATAGGATGGAGCTTAGAATGACTGGGAAAATCTAACTGATAGGCCACCTGTCCCGCGTGCTTGAAAAATGTATAAGGACCATAAAATTTGGGCGGCAATTTCTGAAAATGGTCATCCTTGAGTGAAGTATTATTATAAGTTTACAGTCGAAGAAAAAACTGGTCCCCTTTAATAAATTGATGTTTTGAACGACCTTGATCTCCTTGTTGCTTCATACGATTCTGAGCCATGACCAAATTATCTTTGATGGTATGGAGAATAGCCTCTCGAACTGTAAGAGTTTGGTCAACTTCCTAGACCTTCGAGACACTGGGCATGTATGAAAGAAATAAAGATGGATTTTGTCCATATATTGCTTCAAAAGAAGTCATGCGAGTAGTTGTATGGTAAGAATTGTTGTACCACCATTTAGCTAAGGGTAACCATTGAGCCCACTTATTTTTCATCTCAGATGCAAAACACCTCAAATATGTTTCCAAACACTTGTTGACAACTTCAGTTTGACCATCAATCTGGGATGATAGGTTGTTCCGAGATGAAATTGGGTGCCTTGTAGCTTGAACAATTCTTGCCAAAAATTGCTGGTGAAAGTGGGATCTCGATCAGAGACAATGGAATAAGGCATGCCATGAAGCTTGAAGATATGATCTGTGAAAAGTTGAGCCATTGTGGATGTAGTGAATGGATATTGAAGAGAACATAAATGAGCATATTTGGAAAGATGATCAACGACCACCATGGTGACAGATTTATATCCCGATTTAGATAAGACATCAATGAAATCCATAAAAATATCCCTCCAAATAGCGAGTGGAATTGGAAGTGGTTGTAGTGTGCCAGGGGCTTTGAATGTTTCTCCCTTGTTACATTGATAGACATTACATTCCGCCACAAAGGTCTGTACATCCTACTTCATACCATCCCAAATAAAAGAACGTTTGACCCTGTCATAGGTTTTGGTAAACCCAAAATTCCCAGTTGTGGGTGTAGCATGAAGCTCGAAAAGAACCATTGTTTTAAGTTGCGACTCTTTTCTTAAATATAGACGACCTATGTAGTGAAGCTCTTCATTGTTCCAAGAGTACTCTGGAGAAAATGGAGAATTATCTTGCAATTGTTGGATCAGATGAAACCGTTTGGGATCTTGCATCCATTCCCGGCGAACGACTTGGAGCCAATCTGGTAAAATGAAGGATGGAGAAAAGAGGGACCCTTCATATTCATATTTCCTTGAAAGAGCGTCTGCAACCACATTGTCCTTTCCTTTAATGTAAATGATCTCATAACCATATCCAAATAGCTTGGTCATCCATTTTTGTTGCTCTGGGGATGAAATTTGTTGCTCCAGAAAACACTTGAGGCTCTGATGATCTGTCTTATTTTGGAAGCATTTCTCAAATAGATAAGGGTGCCAGAGATCCATAGCATGCATAATGACCATCATTTCCTTTTTGTAGATTGATTGGACCAAATGCCACTCCGACAAATTTTTTTCTATTGAAGGCAAAAGGTTGACCATCTTGCATAAGGACAGTGCTAATTCCTTTCCTTGAAGCATCACATTCCAGGACAAAGGCCTTTCTGACGTCATGAAGGGCTAGGACAGGAGTAGTGCACATAGCCTCTTTCAAGGCTTGGAAGGAGTGATTAGTTGTTGGATTCCAAATGAAAGCATTCTTTTTAAGGAGTGAAGTGAGAGGCACCACAATTTTTCCATAATTCTTAACAAACTTGCGATAATTGCCTATTAAACTAAGAAACCCACGCAATCTCTTGATATTCTTGGGACGAGGCTAATACTTCATAGCTTCAATTTTCTTAGGATCCACCCTAAAACCATCCTTTCCTACAATATGATGCAAGTACTCCACTTTCGAGGCTCCAAAAGAACATTTATATTGTTTGAGGAAAAGTTGGTGCTAAGAGAGTAGATGAAGAACTTGATCCATATGGGCAAGTTGGGTTGTCCATGTTTTACTATAGATGAGAATATCATCAAATAAAACTAAGAAAAAATGACAAAGAAAAGGATGGAAGACATGATTCACGAGGCTTTGGAAAGTGGAGGGAGAATTACACAATACAAAGGGCATGACCAAGAAATCATAGTGGCCCTCATGATTTCGAAAGATAGTCTTAGGAATGTCTACCTCTTTCATACGTATCCGGTGGTAGCCATAATGAAGATAAATTTTAGTAAATAATTGGGCACCACTTAATTCATCCAAGAGATCATCAATGACATGGATGGGAAATTTGTCTTTGATGGTGAGTTTTTTGAGGGCATGAAAGACAAGATACATGCGCCAAGAGACTTATTTCTTAAATACCATGAACACAAGAGAAGAGTAGGGGTTGGTACTAGGACGGATAACACCCACGGCGAGTAATTCTTGAACAATTTTCTCAATTTCATTTTCTAGGAAAAGGGATGACGATAAGGGAGAACATTGGGAGGAAGGATATCGATGACTAGGGGAATGGAATGTTCATGAACACCATGGGAAGGGGGAAGTCCCTGGGAGTGGAAAAAACAACTTGATGTTTGGAGATGATGGCTTGGAGGTTAGGATGCACAGAGGGTGTCTCAGTGGTGTGAATGGAATGGAGTTGTGCAATAATTCTGGAATGACTTTTCTTGAGGATCTTTTCCATGCGATGGGAACTGATGATTTCAAGGGAGCCGACATCAATTCCTTAGAACTTATACTGTTGGCCCTCCTAGCTAAATTGCATGGTTAATTATTTAAAATCCATGAGGATGGGACCAAGATTCTGTAACCATTCTGCACTAAGAATAGTGTCACAACCACCCATTTCGATAGTAAACATATGATATTTCATGTGGTACTGACCAATTTGGAGACACATTTTCAAAATGCCCCCCACTTTTCATGCAACCTCCATTGGAAATCATGATTTGAAAGTTGTTGAATACATGAATATATGATCCATATGGATATCAATGGCCACCCACCTTTTCCAACTGGCTCAAAACAGTTTTCTGACAATTTTGGCAATTTACTATTTTTAGCAGTTTTAACTTCCGGGGCCATTTTGAGGGCCTAAATGAAGATTTTTCGGGATAAAGATCCTAAATGATATCCAAAGGAATTATTGAGCCCCCAAAATGAATCTCCTCAATGATACCTTTCCAAAGGTCTATCACATGCCTAAAACGGAGATCGTATGCAAAAGTTATGACCCCGGGAAGTTGATGTACTAACTTACTCAAACGGGGCCCACATGACTTTTGGCGCTTCATCTCCTAGGGTTAGGTTTTTGGATGTCTAGGGTTTTGGGAATTCTTGATTATTGTAAAAATGCCTTCAGTGCCTCATTGTAACTTTATTCTTGAGAATGCGAGCTTCCGTCACATCTCTTCTCAGAGATAAGCCACCACCATTCCAACAAGCTTGTTTCCGCTGCATTTTACAGTTTCAGCTTATTTCGTTATTGAATAGAAAACCAATTTTATTTTATCTCTATTATTTTGTGTTAAG
>JASDQU010189478.1:9829-25029 GCA_032191745.1 Picea mariana | reverse complement strand
GCAAGCTTTAAAACAAAACAAAACTATGCTTGGGATAGATTTTATTTTTACACAAGCTTAAAAACTAAACAAAATTATGCTTGGACCTAGTTTCATTTTTACACAAGCTTGAACCAGAAGAAACTATGCTTGAGGTAGCTGGTTTCATTTTTACACAAGATTGAACCATAAAAAACCATGCTTGAGGTAGGTGGTTTCATTTTTACACAAGCTTGAACCAAAGTAAAAACTATGCTTGAACTTCCCAACGCATTATCTAGAGATGGTTGGTACTTAGCCCCTAGCTTAAGAAGCTAACAACTCAACTTCAGCATGAAGTCCAGAGGCTGAGGCAAATTCTCCCCAAGCTTTGTTTCATCTAACTGCAAAGGAGAATGAAATGAAGCTTCAAATACTAGATGAAGGACTTGACTCAAATAGAGAGAGAGAAAACTATTTCATTTTTTAACGAGATTGACATAGAAACAAGAACCATGCTCGTAACCCCTGTTTCATTTTTTAATGAGCTTGAAATCAGAAAACCATGTTCAAAGACCTCCATTTCATTTTTTAATGAGGTTGCCTTAGAGACGCAAAAACTATCTTCAGGAGCCTCTCTCATTGATCATGGATTCCAAGAGGAAAATGCTCTGGAATGACACCATGTCAAGGGACAAAACTCAGTCATGGATTCCAAGAGGTCTTCATGGGAAGGATGAAATACACTCTGGAAGGATACCATGTCGAGGGTCGTGACAGGAGTAAAGAGATCATGCTCTAACAACCCTATCAAAGATATCACCATGTCAACTACTGGATCTAAGTCATCAGAAGTTGAGGCCATGGGCGACAACACCACATAATTGACCTGTAGTGGGGGAGATACCATCTGCATATAAGAAAAATTTAGGGAGGCAATCCAGTCAGGGTCAATGAATGAAAGTTCATCAACAATCACAACTCATCCATCACGAGGGAAAGATATCACACGAAAAAGAGTAGACACATTAGCTTTCATGGCATAGACATAATCTCGCCCAAGGAGTAAGGATAAATCCAAGGGGTCTTGGACTACCATGATGTCAGTAAAGATAGTTTTCCCTCCCAAAGTTATGGGAAACTGAGGAAGGATCCCTAAAGTTTGACTAGTTCTTCTGTTAAAAGATAATATATTTTGTGTAACCGATGCAAGCAGAGGATAACCCAAAGCTTTCCAAGCAATAGAGGACAAAATACTAACAGACGAACCTTCATCTATCAGTGTTTGAGGAACGTCCTGACCAAAAACCTGTACTGTAATCTGGAAAGGAATATGAGAGGGACGACGAGGTCCAGTTAGAATACCCCAATTAAAAAGGATGACTTCATTACTTGCAGGAGGTTCCATGGGAGAAGGAGGAATGCCCCCCAACATGGTAGATTCTGTGTCAACGATAAAAATGTGAGCAGTATCGAGTTTACTCTCTAGTGGGAGAGTAGGATCGACCGATGATGAGATCATATCGACCACTTGGGTTGCATTTTCCAAGGGGAGAATGGGGTCGACAGATGGAAATGGATCGACCACTTGGTTGACACTCTCTAATGGGAGAGTGGTATCGACCGAGGATGGGATGGGATCAACCACTTTAGTTTCAATCTCTAAGGGGAGAGTATGATTGAATGAGGATGGTATCGGATCAACCACTTTGTCAATTGGTTCAACTAAATATGTGACTAGATTGACCACTTGATCAACCGAACTGACCGACGGGGGAACCAGATTGATCATTCCATCAACTACAGGTGGGTTGAGAGAAATCTTGTGATAAGCAGCTGGAAGTTAAGGCTGTGAAATAGTCATGTCTTTCAGGAATTTCGAGGCTTCATCCATACAAGGGAAAAGGTGAGTGAGATGACTCCCTTTGCATAACATACATAGGAACTTGACTCTACGTTTCTTCTTCCCAACGACATTGTGACTAGTTGACGAGAGGTCATCAACATGTTGTTCAGAGGCTTATGACATGGGTTGGTCAGGGTGTGTAGACCATACTTCTATAACCTTGGGTAGACTAGGGAAATCCTTAAGAAGATGGATACCCTTACAAAGCCTGCAAGGGTACTTGGGATTACGAGTTGTTTGGGTGATCTTGACCTCATCAACACTCCCAACATGATTAACAGTAACTGGTTGTTTTCCAACATGTTTGACAGTGGTTGGAAGTTTGGATTCTTGCTTATTTTTCTTCTTATTATTCTTTCGTTTCTTCTTCTTCTTGTCCACCAAGTTACTAGCTTGAGATCTTTCACTCGATGAAGAAGATGAAATGGAAGAAGACCTTGCAAGTGAAGAAGGAAAAGAATATCTTATTGGTAAAGACGGTGAAGATGGTGAAGGATCAACATGAGGTTGATGTTCTTGTGGGGAAGTGCTTACAACCGAAGCATTTACTGCATTCGGGATTACCTGAGTAGAAAACAACCATACTAGTAATCCAATTGTGAGACCCGGAAGGCTCAAAGTAGCGATGTGAGGAGTTCCAATGTTTCCATAAGAAGGAAAAAAAAAAGGTTCCCCTTGATCAGGGGTTCCTTCATTAGTCATTTTTGGAAATGACGCCATTAAAACAAAGATCCAACCTAGAGTCTACTAGGGAAAACAAACAACACACGCTAAAAATATAGTAAGAAAGCAAGAAAAAAAAACCTTCTCACAATGA
Organism: Picea mariana; assembly: GCA_032191745.1. Lineage (NCBI taxonomy): Eukaryota > Viridiplantae > Streptophyta > Pinopsida > Pinales > Pinaceae > Picea > Picea mariana. The sequence continues at coordinate 22,348 of JASDQU010189478.1, read as the reverse complement.
GCACACTAGTTAGTGATGAAATCCAACATCACGGGAACAAAGTAAGAAGGGGCAGAGATAGAGCGGGTGGAAAAGTTACGTTGATGACCTGCTTAATGGACTTACGCCTTGGTGCAAGATCCCACACATAATTGTGGGTATACCCTCCAAGGAGCCCGAGTGAGTTTGGCCAACGTCGATTCCAGGTACCATGAAGACTTGCCCCTCCATAGTCACCTTGTGTAAAGACCCTAAAGAGATAGGCCACTAAGGTTACCAATCACTACAGTGATTCCTAGGGAAACAGTCGACAGTCCGATCCATGCGCAAGGGCAGGGTATCTAGCCTGAAATCAATTTGAAAGGCTTCCACTCATCATTATGGGTATACCCCTCAAGTGACCCCCATAATACACGCAACCTCTACACCAAGACCAACAAAGTAGGGTGAGTAACTCTGTCAGTCTCAATGCAACCTCGTGATTGATCCTTGTGTTAGAAGAGCTTCTCAGGAAAAAATGTAATAAGTGGATTTAACCGCTCCCTAACTCAAGATTCTATGTTTGTTTGCAACTTTGGAAAGTTATCTTTCACACCTATTCCAAATCCCTATAACTAATCTAATGTAGGTTTGCTACCATAAAGTATAAAAAATGTCTAATCAGTTTTTATAAGCGCTTTATTTCATGGTTGTTGTTACTCAATAGGAAAATGGCGTGAACAATATGGTGTTTTTACCAACTCGAAAGTTATGCAAAGAGATGAAGATGCAATCCTTTCATTTCGATGAGAGCTATGCTACGAGAAGGAGAAAACATTTATCATTCCCATATACATAATGTCCCAAAATATATTAAACTCATCAATATCAAGATTCTCAAGAAATGAGAAAAAGGTAATGTACACCAATGCACGATTCATGGCCCCCCATGTCCATGAGGGGGAATTTTTTTCGGAATTTAAGACCAAAAAATGCCAAGAATCATGCAATTTCGCTACTTCAAATGCAAGGATGCCCACAATCTAATATAAAGCAAGAAATTAAATATTTTTGTTTCAAAAATTTCACTAAAAGAAATAATGAACTTTGTTAAAACAAAGAAACCCAAACTAAAAGTTTTCTTTTAAAGAGAACTATTCAAAAGAAATTTGATCTTTCCCTAAACAATTCTAAAGAAAACACACGCTTTTCAATTGAAAGACACTCAAAGCAAGAGACTAATCCTTCAAAACCAAACAAAGAAAATATGGCTAAAAGAAACTTAAAGAATGTCAAGCAGACTATAAATAGATCAATATAGGCTCCAAAAGTTCAATCTAGTTGATCAAAGAAAAACTGGGCATCAAAAAGACAGGAAGACCTAATCCAAAAATTTTACAAATGAGTTCGCAGCCTGGTAGTGGGTTACAATGTGAGAATTAGGGATTCTCGCAGTCTATATATAGGCAGGGTGCGAGAAGGTCACATTGAACTGAATAGTAGGGTGCGAACATCAATGATTCTCGCAGGCCATAGAGAGGTACAGTGTGAGAAGGTTTGTAATCAAGAAAAAATTGGAAAAAGGACAAAAATTTTGAGTGAAATTTTAAATCCAGAGAGTCTAGATAGATCTCCCACAGACTTAGAGACCATAAATCAAGAAATCAAAGAAAGGGAAACTAGACTAACTAGGAAACAATCCGTTCCCCAGTATCGTCGCCAATTTTGTTATTGGATAAATTGGTAGGTGCAGACACTAAAATATATCCCTAGATCCACCTAGATCTAGAACAAAACACACCAGAACATGACGCTTTCCTTAAGTTTTAAATATTGAGTTTACTGAAAGAAGGATAGGTGACATACCATTTAAACGTCGCTTCCTCTTGCCATCGCCATTCTAACTCCGTTCCAACATTCACACAATGATGAATCTACAAAAGAACGCAACCAACCAAAGTGATAGTAATAGAATAAACTCAATATAAACCTATGTATATGATCAAGGAATCATACAATAAAACACAACAAGCTTTATAAGAAAGAATCATATTACTGTATCATATTAAATGTGAAAGAGAGATTATAACCATGGCCTTGATGTTGTAAGGTCCCTTCCAACTGTCCTTCATTCCCCACACACTTCTTTCTCCAAGGATTTTGAGACCATGGATCTGATGGCTACTCACAATCTATCTTGACAAAGAAAATCTCAAAGCCACTCTAACCAAGCTAACAATTCCAAGCCAAAAAAAACTAACTTTCTCCACGAGAGCTCCTCTCCTTTTATAAGATGAAGAGGATAAGGTGAGGAGGTTAGGATGATCCCACTAAATCATGAAAGCGAGTAAGATCCAAACCATTTGGATGCCACCTCACCATGGAAGTTTCTCTTTCTAGAAGCATCGAGAAGATGCTCATTTTTCCCACATATGAGCATTCTCACACCCTGCTTATAGAGAAACCTGCGAACCTCTTGCAACCCATGTATGGTGTAGCCTGTGAGAATCATGCATTATCACACCCTGCCTATATAGCAACCTGCAAGCATCCTCTTTAATAGGGTTTTTACAAAGGAGAATGCAACTTGTTTTCTCAGGAAAAGTTCTTCTCCCTTCGTTCTTCATGAACTCAGGCCACTGACCCCTATGAAGACTATAGATAGGTTTACATCATTAACGGTCATAGGGATGAAAAAAATAATGTGTAACAACTACCTTGAGTTTATCCCCTTTAGAAGACTATGAAGCCTCCAACTTCATTGTGGAACTACTCTACAAGCCATCATTGGCCAAAAATATTTATGATTGGAAGGTCTTTGAAGGAGATGAACATATTATAGACTTCCTAACCAATCAGGAAAAGTTTAAATACCTAGATATTGACGATGAAGTATTCCAAGAGCAACTAGTAGAAATCGATTCCCATGAACAAAGAGGTGAAACAAATCACTCTAGTAACAAACCAAAGTTTCACACAATACCGAGAGGGTAGCCAATTTAGAGAACCTTTTCGAACTGAGGGAAATATTTAAATGGTCAACAAACACAAAAACAGGGACTTCGTGTCCCATATACGAGACTATAAATCTAGGAACCCTAGAAAACCCTAAGAATATAAATCTAGGAAAACCAGTGTCCAAAGAAGAAAGGAAAGACTATATTAAATGTTTTAGAGAATATCAATATGTCTTCACATGGTCCCACCGAGAATTGAAAACTTATGGAACTCAAATTAGTCAACACACAATCCCGTTGAAATCTGGAGTAAAACCCTTTCAACAGAAGCTCAGGAAGTACCACCCATATTTGGAACCCATCATGTATCAAGAGCTAAAGAAATTATTAGATGCTAATATTATCTTTCAGGTTAGACACTCTGCCTGGGTAGCAAATTTGGTTCTTTTCAGGAAAAATACTGGGGAAATTTGCTTGTGTGTAGATTTCAAAAATCTTAACAGAGCATTAGAAAAGGATAATTACCCAGTCCCACTGATGGAAAAAAATTTGCAGATCATGTCTGGGGCTGAGATTTTCTCCCTGCTAGATGGTTTTTTAGGCTACAACCAGGTTCTAGTCTCATAGGAATATCGATTGAAAAATACCTTCTGAACCAAGTGGGGAACTTTTTCTTTTAAACGCATGCCCTTTGGTCTGATTAATGCAAGAGAGACCTTCCAAAGGGCTATGGACGTAGATTTTCAGGGATTGATTAACAATTGTGTAGTAGTATACTTGGACAATGTGATGATGTATTCAAAGGATAAAAAAATGCCACATCCAACATCTAACCTATATTTTCAAAAGGTGTAGGAAATATGGAATATATTTAAACCCTATGACAACTATATTTGGTGTCAAGGAAGGGAAATTCCTATTGGACATAGTGTCATTAATGTGTTGTCATTGATGTCAAACAGTATAACAATTTTCATAGTTCATTTCAAATAAATATATGCAGGTATCATTGATGTGTTATCAATTATGTCAAACAGTATGACAGTATGTAGAGATTAAAACTCAGGAGGGTTAGTGACTAAATATTAGAAGCTCAAAAGAGATGACGCACAGGAGGCTCAAATGAAGATGACACATAGGAGCTGTCCATTATCATTTTGGGACAAACCACAACCATTAGATCATGTTTTAGTACCGATTAAGCCACAAATGTCTCGAAGTAGAGGCAAGCCTTCCGAACTGAAGAAATACTTCGGGATATATCGTGAATGTCAGATCGAGGAAAGTAGAAGGGTAGGATAAGCAAGGCCAATGGCCTGAGATTCTGAATAGCCAAATTTTCGACAGCCATTGGATCGTGTTAATCCTTTTAGGGTTAAATAATGACCATTAGATGAAGTCAAGTTACTCGCGGTTTAAAATTTGGGGAATCTCACTTCGGGATAATTGGGAAGTGGAGAATTCGAATTACCCAAAGTCCTGAAGGCTGAAATGAATGAGGACCATTAGATCTAGATAATACATGATGACCGTTAGATCACGATGATGGTCAACTTTGGCACTGACCACTTTGGCAAAATGGATTTGAGAACATGTAAATTCACCTGAAGGCCGAAGTTCCAAAGTCACAAGATTAAGACATGTAACACACACATTGAGAGCCCATGTCATCAACATTGACGTCAGCTAGGACACATGGCCCAATCAGGTGGTGAAAAGTGTGAAGGTCCCATAGGTAATTTAGGCACACATAAGCCATGAATATAGGTGACACATGGCAACACATGGCAGCCACTTAGGAAGTCCCATGTCAACAGTGACATCAGTGGATATGTCACTCTGGGTGTATGGTCTTTAAAGGTTTTACCACCAGCAACTACCCGAAGCACCGAAGGCCGAAGTCAAGACTATTCGTGGATCTAATATCCTTTGAGAGAATTCTCAACTGTTGATCATGTACAGTGGAAGGATAGCATAATAAAAGCTATTAAATTGCAACAAGCGGTCTCCACTTCTTTAAGACTTATTCGATAGGTGATCACTCCGGAAGAAATTGGAGCATCGATTATCTGAACCCTCGAACCCCCAAAGTCCCAAACTCCCAAAATGAATGAGAACCATCCATTCAACTGTGGATCAATTCCTAACAGATGATTTACTTGAAAGGCCTCTAATAAGCCTGGATTGTACATCTAAATGAAGGATTGAATATTGATCATTCGATATATCATACACACTTCGACGAAACACACTCTAGAGGAAATTAGAACAACAATTACCTAGATATCCAAACCCACGAAGTCCCGGAGTACTGAAGATTTGAAATACATCTGGACCGTTGAAGTTTATGGACACATGTCAAGTCATGATTAACACTTCTACGAAATGCACTTTGGAAGAATTGGAAGATTGCAAAGACTGAACTCCCGAACAACAAAGTTCTGAAGTAAACGTGAACTTTTCACTCACCTATATATTAATTCATGATCATCGATTTGTTCGTAATCTCTGGACATGCCAAGATCACCTGACTAATGAAAGAATGAATGTTGACTATCCGATCTGCTCCCGTGGAATCTGATTTGGGCGATTTGAAAGATTGCAAAGGCCTGACATCCCAAAGGATGAAATACTAAAGAACATGGTTCCGACACTGGACATATGGGGGCTAAAAGGAAAAGGGTGAAAGAAGACATAGTGCTTTAAATTAATAAGCTCATTTTTCTATGCCTGTGGTCACATGTAAATGGTTTGAAGGAAGTGCCTCTACAAAATTGATTTTTTCAATATTTGGAGAGACATGAAACTAAGTTAAGTGAAATTGATCCTGTGATTGATTAATGAAAATAATTTCCATTAAATTAAAAAGGATTCTTGATAATATTTAATAAAGAAAACAAACAATATTATTGTTAATGAAGAGGTGTGATGGTCCAAACAAAGGGACACAATGTTTCATAGCTCACATAAGTTGGAAGAGTATATAAATGAGAAATATTGGTGAGAACAAAGCGTCTCTACAGTTCATATCAAAAGATATATTGAAAATCAGATGACATAACTACAGAGTGGAGCAGTCAATACATGTAAACAAATGTTTTCCATATTCATAAATTAAGGACAGCTGGGTGGTGCAAGGGAAGGTTGGAGCCTACAGGGGAGTAGGTGTTTCCTTGTCAGTTATAGTTGACTAAATAGGGGGTTGTAACCTCCTACCAGTTGTGTTGTTGAACAAGGGAAGTAGGTGTTTCCTTGTCAGTTGTAGCTGACTAAATAGGGGTTTGTAACCTCCTACCAATGGGTGCTGGTGAAAAAGGGTGTGGGTGCATCCTGATCAATGGGTGTTGATCTAAGAGGAAGAACATCTTCCTTCTATGTAACTTGTAAAACATAATTTTTCAGTTAATAGAAAAGTGTTTGTGGTTTTCCCAATTGGGTTCCATGATAAAATATTGTGTTAAAATATTGATTGCATTAACAAAAGAAAAATAGATAAAATTATTGTGTCACTGATTCACCCCCCCCTCTCAGTGACAAGATCTGGTCCTTCAATTGGTATCAGAGTGAGTTTGCCTTCAACATAGTCTAACAACTGGAAGGTAGATCCTGAATATGGATCAACAAGAGGGAATGTCTAACAACAAATCATCATTGTTCAATGGAGAAGGCTATGCTCTATGGAAAATAAGAATGAAAAACTTCCTATTGGCTCTTGGTTTTGTTATCTGGCAATCTGTTGTATATGGTTACACTGCACCAACTAATCCACCCAAAGACGTTGCAAGAAAGAAAATATGTAATGACAACTCAAGAGCATTAAATTGAATTCTAGGAGGTTTTGCTAATTCTATATGTGTGAAGGTTATGCATTGTAAATCAGACAAAGAAATATAGGACAAGTTGGAGGTTATATATGAAGGAGATGACAAAGTCAAGGAAGCCAAACTACAGACCCATAGAACTCAGTTTGAAAATATGAAAATGAAAGAAGAAGAAAATATTACTGAGTACTTTCATAGGGTAGATGAAGTGGTTAACTAAATCAGATCGGCAAGAGAAGAAATTATAGATAAACCTATTATGCAAAAAATACTAAGTTCATTACCTATGATATTTGATGCAACGATTTCTACAATTGAAGATAGATCTGATCTAAACATAGTCACAATTGATCAGCTTCATGGAATTTTTATAGTATATAAAATGAGAACAGGGAATGATAAATCAATAGAATATGAAACAACCTTTAAAGCATCTAAGAAAAATATGAGGCAGAAGCAAAAACCTCAACCCAATCATCATGAATAATCTAATGTAAAAGAAGCCATTTTTATTAAAAAACTTTAGAAAGGATCAAGGAGGTACAAAGGCAAGTTGCCTTTCAAATGTTTTAATTTTGGCAAGGTTGGCCACTTTGCAGTGAAGTGTCCCTATTCCAAGGAGGACCCTGAAGATGAAGAAGACACAAATAAACAATACAAGAAGAAGGGAAAACCCAATTACAAAGGGAAACATATTTTTTACTCAAAAAAAGAAAACAACAGTTCATCAGAATCTAGTGACAGTGATGATGATGAAGTCCTTTTTCTAGGTATTAAAGAGCCTAATAATATAGAATAAATTGACCATGAGGAAGAGTCAGAAGATGAAGCAAAGGTTAATATGGAAGGAGAACTTTTAAGTTCCTTGGATGAATTAAGAAGATACAAAAACATATATAGATAGCTGGAATTTTTTGTAGTTGAACAAAAGGAAAAATATGAATAGAAAGAAAATGAGATGGAGAAACTCATGAGCAACTTGAAAAATCAAATCCTAGAAGCAAATAGGATAGAATAAATTATGGAAAAGTCTCTTAAAGAGAAAAAAATAACCTTGAAAGAATGGAGGTAGAATTAGTTCACCTAAGAAAATAACTTGATGCAAAACTTATTTGAACAAGATATGAAAATAGTTCTAAAATCTTAGATAAGTTGATTATTGTGAGATCTGTCGAATCCATGGGCATGGGCCAAGAAACTGCCCCATTATGAATAAATATTCGATAGTACCAAATGCAGTACACTGTGAGTTCTGTGCATCTACCACACATACTACTAATCAATGTAGAGCATTGGATGCACTTGCAGATAGGTTGGACTCAACAACATTCAGGGTGAATGAAAACCCTCAGGGACCGGGAAGAGGTCGGGGAGGTGGAGTGGGATGATACTTTAGAGGAGGAATAACTAGGGGAAGAAGGCCAATCAGATGTTATAACTGTGACAAGCAAGGCCATATGGAGAGATATTTTCCTCATCTGAGGCAGCCATGGTTGTTTCACTGCAGAACCAATGGGCACACAACTAAAGACTGCCCAAAAATAATTGAAAAATGGGAAGATCAGATACAACAACAAGGAACTAGCCTCGAGGAGGAGAAAATATAGGAGATGATGTTGACACTTTACCTCAGATCCAGAAAGCAACACCTAGAGAAGACAGGTATGACCCTATGAAACATAAGTTTTTCTTTAAGAATTCCATAGAAGTATTTTAGAATATCCCTAGCCCTGAGATGCAAGAGAAAGCCCCACAACCCATTGCTTACCATAAAATTGTGCAAGTCCCTGCTTCACCCCCTACACCCAAAAACCCTGTAGTCACATCAAGACAACTTGAGCAACCTCAAAATGTAGTCAAACTTTGGTTTCAATTATTCTTTGACATTCTCGGGAATGATCAATTAACATAGAAGCTGTGAAATGTGCTATCCCTAGTTTTAGGGAATGAAGAACCCATAGAAGCAAGAATAAGGACTAATCTTCCTGAGAACAGTAATCAGAGAGTGTAGAGATGAAAAATATGAACTGGAAAAGAATTCATACTAGTAGCCCAGTTAGAAGTATTTGAGATCAAGGATGTCATGTTGGATCTAGGATTCAATGTGAACATTCTGCCTAAGAAGACTTGTGAAGCCTTAGGAAAGTCTAAGCTAATATATTCCCCAATTCAGCTAAGAATGGCCAACTAATATTGTATTTTCCCAATAGGAAGACTGGAGAGTGTGGAAATAAATGTTACAAGAGTGAATACCATAGTTGTCTTTGAAGTGATTGAGATTATGGGGGATAAAGACCCTTACCCTGCACTACTTGGCATTGACTGGGCCTATGAAAACTATGCAATAATTGACTTAAAGAAAGACACCATGACCTTTTAGGCTGATGGAATCAAGGTAGTTCAACCCTTGGATCCATATGTGTGGCCTAGATATATAGAGACAATAGACAATAATATGGAAGGAGAAGACTTGGATCTGTTGTATACTGTAACAAAAGGAGCAAGAGACGATTACATAAATCCTACTGCTGATGGGTCAGTAAGTTGGAGGAGTATACAGTTAGTGGACGAAGATTCAGAATTGGCTTTTGATAGTTGGAAAAAAGACTCATACAAAATATTCTTGAGAAGATGTGCAATTGTCAGGGCAACGAGATGGGTTGGGACCGAGGTCAGAGAACACCCAGTATATGATGCAACCTCAAGACCTGACAGTTTTATGTTCATCATGGAAGAAAAGGTAGCGGAGGATCAAATGATATCAATACTAGATTTATCCCTCTAGGAAACCCCCTCTAGATGGTGGGCCAGTCATAAAGAATTACTCAGAAATTGGGACGATGTGATGCAATATATCAAGTATAAGTTTCATAGTAATGAGCAACTAGAATTATAGATGCAGTTGAATTTCCAAGTTGCGCAATTGTTCAATGGAGAATATGATCGAAAAGCATATATTGAACAGTGTGTGACACAGTGGCAAGTTGCGGAAATACCCTCTCATTTATGGGTTAAGTTATTTCCCCATTCACTAGGGCTAATTCCGAAATCTTGGTTCATACATGAAGAAAATAGAATATAGACCAGTGACTGGTATACGCTAGAATATCATTTTGTTAAAAAAATAGGATCGTGGAGTGTTGGCCCTTGACCAAGTTTTGGGAGATGCTTGGTCATAGTGAACTATTTTGGGACTTCAAAAACCTGTCGAAGAAGGAGCGCAAGAGGAAGTGGAGATCAAGGGATATCAACCCAATTTTGGGTCCTTTTTGGGTTTTTGGGAATATGTAATGGGAATGGGATGTCGGCCCATGGGTTTACCCATGTTTAGGATTATTTTGTATGTATAAATAGAAGGATAGGCAATGTAAGAAGTAGTTGAATAGTGCATCTATGTGATGTGAATGTATGATAAGTGAAAGTAGAGTCTGTAAGTACTTTGTGCATGACTGTAAGAGACTTGCAGAGCTAAGTGCAGGTCCTTGTAACAGTTTGTGGAAGGCTGAGTGTTGTAACGCAAGGAAGAAGGATCTAGCGAGTTGCACAGATATTTTGTCCTATGAAGAGTAAGTTTTTTGATGGCTTTGTTCTTATAACCGATTGAATTAAGACAATAGAGAAGAAGAGTTGGTGGACATATCCCTAGGGTGGGGTGGAACCACGTAAACCCTGTGTTGTCTTGCTTTGTGCTTGTCTTAATATGTTTATGTCTTATTTTGCTAAGTGCTTTGAGATGATTGGATAAATCTGCTTATGCTTAGTGATAATGATATATAATAATGTTATATCTGATCTATATGAATGTGTTGAGTGCTTGATCTACTAGATATGACCTGTCCGTTGATGCTAAGTGCTTAAGTACCTTATATTAGTGTGAATGTTGCGAAGACCTATTTTATCAACGAAGTGATTATTGATTGTTTATTGAGGAATTGACAGTGCTAAGTGTTTTATTAAGTATTATAATCACATATCTATGTCCCAGCTAAGGTTGCAAACACCTGAGTATTGAAACCATCCCTGCCTCTACCTCGGGTGAGACTTCATCTGCTTCGTAGGTGTTTCCGAAAGGGCCAATACTTAGGGATTTTTTGGTGCGTTTTTGTAGCGTTGAAACCTGGGTCTTCCCCTATGCAAACCAGGAGAAATGAAATAAAACAAATGCGGAAATAAAATACAGAAGATACACAATACAATAGAGACACAAATATATGTGTTTCACCCAGTGTGGGCTATGTCCACCAAAGAAATTTCCAGTTCCTTCCTTTATTATTATCCAACAATTGAAGGGATACAACCTACATCAAACCTATTGTAACTTCCTCTTCTTTCTCTCACGGTCTCCTATCTCAGAATACAATATTCGCTATCATCCTTAGATGCAATACATTTCCCTCATAAAAGAGGGTTTCCTTCTAGGGGAAAAAACTCTAACATAATTTCTACCATTAGATATGTGACCTTATAATGAACGGTCCAGATTTACAATGAAATTACATTATACATTTACAATGCGATTTTTCCTTCGAGGGCGCGCTTGTCCTTGAACCCCGTAGAGGGGGTAACCCTCCTTTGTACTCCCCTGCGTGGAAGAGTGTACATACTTCTAGGGTTTAAATACTTCATGGGGTACAAACATGCCTGAAAACAAAAGACCTTTGAATCAAGAAGATAACCAGGATCCACAACCAACAATATCCCACTTGGAGACTGATCTCAACAACTCCACCACTGTTGTATATGCCAGAATTTGAACCTTCTTGGACCTGGAAAATTTCTCATATTCATATTCATTCTTGAAGACCAACTGAAACTGAGCAGGAACTCAGTTTCTCCCTCGTTACTCCCTTTGTTAACATGTCTGCATGATTCTGGCTAGTGTGTATCTTTTCCAACTTCAAATTTCCATCTTCCAAGGAAAATCATATGAAGTGGTACCTCAACTGTATATTATTAGTATTCGAATGGAAGGATGAGTTATTTGCAAAATGAATGGCACTCTCACTGTCACATTATAATATTTTATTCTCCTTCTTCTTTCCCAATTCCTCCACAAACCTTTGTAACCAAATCATATCTTTACTAGCCTCTGTAGTAGCAACATACTTTGCCTCTGTTGTTGAAAGTGCTACAACCTTTTGTAGTTTCTAAATACAACTTACTGTTGTTCCACCTATAGTAAAAACATACCCTATGGTGCTCCTCCTGCTGTCTTTATCACCCGCCATATCTGAATCAACATATCCTTGTAGAAAAGTGTCTAAACCTCCAAAACATAATACATGAGTATAAATACCTCTCAAATACCTGAGAATCCACTTTACTTCCTCCCAATGTTATTTACATGGATTGTTCATATACCTGCTCACAACTCCGACGACATGTGCAATATCTGGTCTTGTGAAAACCATTGCATACATCAAGATGCCAACTGCTGATGAATAAGGGACCCTGGACATGTATTCTATCTCCTCCCGTGTCTTCGGACACATTTCCTTAGTTAATTTGAAATGGTTGGCTAAAGGTGTACTAACTGGTTTTGCATTATGCATTCTAAACCTCTCCTACACCTTCTCTATGTACTCACCCTGAGACAATGTCAATTTGTGATTTTTCCTGTCTCTTGTTATTCTCATACCAAGGATTTTCTTTGCAGCACCCAAATCCTTCATCGCAAATGAATTAGCTAATTTCTTCTTGAGCACATTTATATCCTGCATATTAGACCCTACAACAAGCATGCCATATACATACAATAGAAAGATAATATAACTTCCATTTTC
>JASDQU010189477.1:10144-20235 GCA_032191745.1 Picea mariana | reverse complement strand
TTAACAGTGCAGTCAGTTAGATCCCCCCAGAGAGGCAATCCTCCATAAAGATTGTGTGTTTTCTGACCCTTATCTCACTCAGGGTACCTGCAGAATAACCCCTGCAAGTAGCCTATGTGGCTACCTATGTCAAGCAACTAATCCACCATGATATAACCAATCCATAGGCAAACATTCGTAACTCGGTTCCACCATATGGGCAGGGTAACAAAGACCAAAATCTCAAAAGAACCACCTCTCACAGGGGTAAAGGTACTAGCAAGACCCCCATATACGAATAGATACCCGGAAATATCTCTGATGCTAAGAAGGTGTTGGAGGGATATCTACTCAACCAAACTCGCATGACCTTGTGCTTAACTATGGTGTGAGCGGAGCCTCCTGACATCACAAATTATAAAATGGATTTCATCACTCCCTTAGTCAGACACATATGTTGAGTTTAATAGCCTTGGAGAAGTTTACTCACAAAATCCTATTCCAAGGTTCTAAATCTTAAACTAGTTTGTGCATCGTGAAAAAATAAAATCGTTTCTAATCAATTTTAGATTTATCAGCGTTACTTTTAGTGTCTTTGTTTACTAAAAATATGTGGTCATGAAACTGGTGATGTTATGACTTGGCAAGTAAAAGAAATGAATATGAATATAATGCAAAGTCCTAACTTCAATTCTCAATAAATGATAATCTTATCAAAAATGCAACTTTCAATTCAACTCTACAATTTAAAATAAGATGCAATATTTCCATACATGTATCAAGATCAATAATAAGAACCTAAAATATCAAATGCCAACATCCAAGATGTATATTATTTTGTATTTTCAATATAAAGGAAATAAAAATGCAAGGACTTAACAACAGCTTGATATATAAACCCTACTGTAAGAAAAAAAATACAAACCAAGAAAGATATCAAGAATCAAACACCCAGCCCAAGATGCAAGGACACCCAATGAAACAAAAATGATGAGAAAGAAAGACTGCCCAAAAATTCAACCAAAGAAAGGTTTCTTATCACTCTAAAAGCACTTAAAATTCATGACAGACACCCAAGAATACTCAACAACCATCAAAACTTACCCAGCAAACACCAAACTCAGCAATCAAGCAAACAAGGATGATGTACATGATTGTTCAGGAGAAAACTACATATATATGCCCCTTACAGAATGACATCTCACGTATGTACGCATCTGTCAAGGGAAAACCCACCTATATATATTGAAACACTGTCAAGTTAAGGATAAGTCCAAGAAACTTAGACTCAAAATAAAATTAGGTTGTCAAGTAGTCAAACGATAAGAAAATCAAGATAACTGAGAGCAATAAAAGGAGGAAAACACTCCAAACCCTTAAAATAAGATTCCTCCTCAGTATGGTCACCAATTATGTTACGAGGAAAATCACTCTCTGGCATGAGGTAAACCACAATAGATGGAAATGACTGCAAAAATCAACTATAATCTCAAGTATACTATATAAACAAACATGCTAACAAAACAACATAAAGAGCCTACCTCGTCCAGACGTTCAATGAAGTCCATCGTTGAGCACTTGACTCAAAGCTATACACCTACAACTTGTCCTCAACAACCAAGATACACAAGCATATGGTCATAATATATAATGTTATCACATATAATAGCATAATCCATCAATATTCATAACAAACATGCCCATGGAATAACAATTCAAATATTTGAAAGACATTAATTGGACGAGAAAAGAGTATTTCTATTAAAATATGATTAACAGAAGTTTATAAATGACAAAATTGTGTGTCGACACATCTCAGAACCAGGAAACTAAGTCCCTTCTAGTTTGGAATCCACCACTTCAATCCTCCACCAAAGGAAATCTCATATAAGAGATACAATGAGGTTCTCCATCAAATAGGAAAGAGCTTGGGGGTTGAACAATGTGTTCAGACTTAAAAGAACAAAGGCATGCAGGCTCAATATGAACTGAATAATTTCTCCAGAGAAACTTTGCTCTCAAAGTTGAATTCTTCTCCTCTCTTCCACAGCTCAGATATGGCCCATTTAAAGCCTTCAAATGGAAATGAAGGGCTGAGTCAAAATGTTTCCAGTATATAGAAGGTCAAGGATCATGGATCCAGTGACGTGACATGGAAACCCGACACCATTTTTTAATTTTGGGCACAAAACTTGATGTGTGCGGGTAGTAATGGTGCAACCTACATATACGCATGTTGTATAGTTGTTAGGGTGCGTATATGTGGAAAAATATGTTTTTTAGCTCTGGGAATTGAAAAAAGAGACTTCAAGCCTGCATAGGGAAATGGAAAATTCCTTTTGAGAAAGTTGCATGGGATGAGGAAAATCTTGTTATAAAAGCAGCACCAGGAGGTGACATGTGTTAGGTAGATTTGGCATTTTCAGGGTTGAGTTGGAACAGTATGGATTTTTGTTGATTATTATTTCCCTTCTTGGGTTGTCTGAGTTATTAAACTAGGGTTCATGTCATTTGGAGTTCCAACAAAGCCTCTAAAACTATCGGCCCTCCTAGTAAACCAGAAGGAAACACAGCACCTGGAAGGTACTGCGTAGTCTCACCCGAGATAGGTTTAAATGGGTGACTGTAAGACTTAGGTGTTTACAGCCTATGAAGGAGTAGGGGATAGGGGTTTCTTGATTAAATCCAGGTACTGTGAGCTGTAAGGTAAACTACTTATTCCTTGAATTTGCATACGTATATCCCACAGTTTAATTCCAGCAAAGTATAAACAGATTCATAACATTGTATTAACTCAACCGTCAGGCTTAACCATTAATTGTTGAAAGAAAGTAGAGACATGCATACATTCAACACATTACACAAGTATTACCATTGGTCACCCCCTCCTGGGCTACGTCCACAAAGATTTGGCTCTTGGCTGTTTTATTATGGCAGTTCTACATTTATGGCACCGTTCGCTTACAATTCTTCAAAAAAACTGAGTAAGATCTATGTGAGATGAACTAGATCGCACCAGGCTCTATAGCCTTTTGTCTAATCCTCAGATCTACCTTCCCTCATATATTCTTTTCTCAAAAGTTTACAAAATCAGTTCATACTGCTAAAAAAATTACATATCGCCTATGCTCCTGTGTGGTTACAGTCTCCAAAACTTCACTCCAACCTAACCCTCAACAACAACAATAACAAAAACAACCATCCCTATATGATACTTTCATATCTATATTTATACATTTCGGTCTCTTTAGCCTTTTACAGAATATTACCAAAACCCTAACCCTTCTTATGTTAGGTCTTTCTCCCATGCACATGTTGTTCTTCCTCCAATTTTTTCTTTCCTTTGTGCACACTTTCTTGCATGTGTGCGTGTTGTTCTTTTGTTAGTTGTTACTTTAGTTTTCTGCATGCTTTTGTTCCCACGATCATGCTTCTTTCCCCTTCTCCTAGAGCCAACATGCCCCCAACAATGACCATGAGTCACCTAATTTCTTTGTGATTCCTCGATCTCCTTGGTGATCGTCTGGAAATTCTCCTACAACTCTGCTACTTTTGTCAGTGCCTGCGCAGTTTTCTCCTTGACGGTGTCAATTGTCTGAGATCCCACTTCCTCGCTCATCAGTCCTACGCATTCTAGATGAGTCTTTGCTGTCTGTTTTCTGGCTTCTTCTGCCTCTACAAGTACTTCTGCTACCTGTTCCTGCAACAGTTCTATTTGAGCCTGACGCTCATGTTTCTGTGTTTGCACAGTGATAGGTTTTGCATGTATCTTCTTCAACTCTTGCGTTCCCTTGACCCGTTCTGGAATTGGTATGGTATTTTGTCATTGCTTGACTTCTTATATCATTGCATTGATCCTCTTCTCCTCCTTGTCCCAGTGTTGGACCTATGGATACTCTTCCAGCCTTGTCCAAAGTTGCAATGTTTTATCCTGCAAGTCGGTTGTCATGCTAACCTATTTTTCTACCTCCTGTAGTTGCATTGTTKCTTCTTTCTTCCTTTGCTCCTTCACCRCTGGTGGAGTTGTTGGTCTAATCTGTCCACGGAAAGTCTCGATCTCCTTCTGATACTGATCAATTTCCTGCATAATCTGGTTGATCTTTTATGCATCTAGGAGTTCATTTCCTTGCACAGTGGTTGGAATTTTCCCAAAAAATTCTTCCACTCTGCATTCCAACTTGTTTTTGTGTTCCTTCTCTTCCTGAGTTTCAGATTTGGCATGCGCACAAACTGTTTCCAGTGATTCATGCTTCTTTGTTGCTTGTTGTAGCTTGACTAAGTTTTTATGTGCTCGCAACCGCATCTCGTGGTCAAAGATAACCTGTAGTTTGTATAATTATCTTGATGGCATCTGTGTCAAGACCAATTGGATATGATCCAAATCCTTCAATGGTGTCTGTCCCACAATTTCATCCATTCACAGCATGCTAGGCTTTATGTAGACCATGGAATGTGCGTGTAGCATAGGAAGAAATGGGTCACGTTCTTCTATCTTCACCCTTTCTATGGTCTATGTGTTCGATGGCTCTATGCCTCTACTGCTACTCGTGATCTGGGCTACCCCAAATTTCTTAAGGAGTTGTCTCATTTCTATCAGTTCCTTCTACAGTTTATCCCTGTGGTGCATGGCATGATCGAAATCCTCTGCGAGGCAGTCTTGGACCATTCTAGAAATCATCTCTCCATCATCCTCCGTGATTGTATAGTCTGGTGGAGTTCATTATGCCTTCATTTTCTTGTGCGCACCTGCATCCTATACCGCTAGTCTCTTCGTTCCTCCTGGTTCCTATGTGATGGGGCTCAATATAGTTTCTTTTTCTCCCCCAGCCAGTTTTTGTTGTCCATTGGTCAGTTGATTGGTTTATGTCCTCCCCTTCTAGGTCCCTAGCTTCTCTGAGCCATCATCTTCCAGAGTCAACTTAGTTTGGCCCATTCTTCATTTCTTGGGTATTGGGATTTGTGGAGGCTGTGTTTCCACCTGCGGAGCCCCTCCTTCTGTTGTTTGTCCTGGTACTTCTCTGGGTATGGTTGGAATCCTCCATTCATCAAGCCATTCTCTGATGATCATGTTGATATCTCCCTTGGTGATGCAGTAGTGCATATTTATCCACTATTTATCCAGGTCCTGCCTTGGTTGTATCAACATGGGTTGTTTCCTAGACCAGAAATTGGCGATGCCCCTGTATCGTGCTACAGCCTCTGGTGTTATTCTCCATGCTCAGTTGATGGCTTCCTATATCTCCCATAGGTAATCTTCGAATACAATTCTATTTTCCCTCTTATTCTTGGCTAGTGGCGCAGATCTCAAGACGCGATATCTTGCTCCTCCTAGATGTGGTGTGGTACAAAAGATGGCATGTTCTTGTTCTCACCATCCCATGAAAGATATGAGAGTGATCAGCCATGAGTAAAGAAATTATGTACCTATGTCCTGTGCATCTTTGTAGTCTACTTGGAACAAGTTTGATAGGTATGGTGCCCAGCTCATGGAGGTGCCTTCTACACACTGAGATGTAATGGCAATGACTCCTGTCAGTATATCATCTTTGTGGAATTTTCTTAGCAGTTTGAGGGGTAAGATTTTTACGCCCAATTGCATCGTGACATTGTTGATCCATTTAATTATAATGCCTCTTGTTCCCCTGTCAGTGCCATATTTATTCTTCATCTCTTCTGCCAATGTTTTTTCCTTGGACTTATCATCCAAAATCAGTGCAGGATCCATACCCGGGGTGGGTAGGCCTGTTATCTGCGCAATAAGTTCGACAGTTATAGGGACAGGTTTGTCCAGCCATACATCCCCTCCATGTGTAGCTGCTAATAGTTTCTTGATGAATGCCGATGCATATTGGCATCTGCCAAAGTGTGGTATCTTCAGCAATCCTAGAATTCTTGTTCTGTCTAGTTCAGTTGCCCACAAGTGTGGCTGAGTGATGGTTTCTTCGAGTTGGTTCACGACTATTTTCTACATAAATATCTGTGGTGCAAGCTCTGGATATTTGGTTTCATCTACTACATTATGGTCAGAATACTTGAGCTTCTTGACGTGACCCAATAACTGTGGTTTCACCTGTACTCCCTTTGGTATGTGAGGTAGCACAATCTCTGCAGATGGTTTCTTTCGAGGTGAGATCGGTATCTAAACTTGGTCCTCCTTCTGTGTTGGCTGGCTCAAAGTTCCAGCAACTCCTGGTTGTCCCCCTGTCATCCACTCTAGCCATGCCCATGTAGTTCCAGCGGTCTCCTCGGTTGGGTGACCTAAGTCGGTGCTTGTGTCTCGTCTAGTTACTCCTCTGCTCCTAGATGTTGTGTCATTTCGTTCACTTCCATGGCTACTTCAGTATGTTGTAGTGGTATTTCCTGTTGTGTTTCTTCTTCTTTGTTCTGAGTCTCATGCACCATTGTTGATGTATCCTGTTCCATGGCCTCTGTTTGTGGTTGCGGAATCTCCTCTAGTATTGGTATGGACTCTATTTGGATTTCCTCTGGAGATGGGATTTCATCAATATCAATGATCTCTGGTGGTTGCTGCTCATTTTCTTCCAGTGGTCCCCATGACCTATTCTAAACCTTGGTTGCTCTGGCTGTCTATCCTGCTTCTGTGAGCTTTGATGGTTCCATAATGGTGTCTGTCAAATGCTTGATGAGTTTGAATGGCTTTGGTGAGTTCTATGGTTTCACTCTGTTCGCTCTAGTTTTTGTTTCTCTTTCTCTGCTCTCCTTTCGCGAATATACTAACTTCTTCTATGCTCATTTGTTGTATGGGCTCATCATGAATCTTGTCAAGGAAGCTTCCTCCATCATGCGATTAATGCACCATAACTGTGGGTTCAATGTATCTGCGGCGGTTTCGTACTTGCCATTACACCTACTCTATCGTCTCCAGTTGGCACATTTAATGTTACATCCCATCTGTTAGCTCCCAAAATGAACCTGTCCCTATGGTCACATTTTGTGGTGGATAGCATGGCTATTGGTAGTTTTCTCAAATTGATTTTGAGTTTTTCTAGCTGCAAGACTTAGGTTTTGATTTTTGTCTTAGAAATAAGATGACCCATAAAAGTCTTCTCTTCAAAATTTTCATAAAATGTTTTCAAAAGCTAACGCGTGCTTAAAAGATGATGGTTAGCTGGTGAAAGTGGCAACTTTCACCAGCTAAGGAGCATTTCTCACAGGTCGTTAGCTAGTGAAAGCGGGGATTTTCAAACATCCAAAGAGCGTTTCCCGCGGGTGTGCGCTAGTGAAAGTGGCGAGTTCCAACAGCTAAGGAGCATTTCTCACGGGGTGGTGCGCTGGTGAAAGAGGTGAGTTTCAACAATTAAGGATCATTTTCCATGGGCCGTTAGCTGGAGAAAGAAGGAATCACATGTGTTTATCCACATTGCAAAAATTAAATGATGATACGATTGACCCACGTCATGCAATCAAGAAGGACGCACTGGTGAAAGTGGATAATCATGAAAACTCGAGTTGCACATCCAAATTGGATTATAAATCGGATCTGGTTCAGTAACTCACGCTCCACAATCATGGCGTCAGGAATGGAAAATTCGAATCCATTAGCACAGGTACAGAAGCTGTACTACCTGGCTGACAACATCAAATCGGTTCATCGCTTCTCCAACACGCATAACTCTCAAATGCATGCTAAGTTTCTATTGTTGAAAGACAGAGCCGAGTGATTTCACCAGCGTGAGACCTCAGCCTGAACAGTAGTTTGCAGGGTTTGGTGTGCAGAATCGTTTGGGGTTTCAAGTTGCAAATGGCGAGGAGACACAGTGGTTCTTTACTCAGAAAAGAGTTGGACAGCCTATCTTTCCTACAGACACATCCAGAAGTACAGAAACACTTCTCCAACGTAGGTTGCATTGAATTTGTTGAGAGGCTGCAGAATGGTTGTCACTAGTCAACAGCAGAGGGTTTTTCTAAAACATTCGATGGGAATAAGGCTCGTGTTGGGTCCTTGGAGATCATTGTAGATGAAGCTGCCATCACTGCAGTGACCAGCCTACCAAGGTCGGGCCAGAGTTGGTTCAAAACTACTGCCACCAAAAACTTAAATTTCAGAGCCTATTTGAAGGAAGAGTTCAGGAATAATGCATGGAAAAATAGTATGTCAGTTTCCCATTTAGAAGATGAGTGGCAGGATCTGTTTAAGGGAATCCAACTCTACATAACCTCGGAGGGCAGGTATGACAAACTAATGATGTATCGTTTCAAGCTCCTAGACCATTTCACAGGTAAAACTCTCCTCAATTTACCTTTTTTCTTACACAATAGCTTAACTAAGGTCTGTAAAAATATCAGGGCTCAACCCCTAAGCATGAAGAACACCCTGTGCCACTTTGGCCTTATTAAATTGATCATTTTGGAGGAATTAAGACAGAATGGAAGGAGTTGGCAACATTTTCTATTTTGGGATGGCTTTGAAACACAGACTCAGCCCGTAAATGAACAGGGGAGAGGTGGAAAGAAATAGTTGACTCCTCAAAGTAGTTCGAGGAAGAGGAGGACCCTACTAGGACCTCTAGAAGATAGAATCTCTGGTGTGAAATCTCATAGGTCAAAGAAAAAGATGAATTTTGAGACTACTACAGAGCAGCCTACAGAACAACCTACAGAGAAGAGAACAAACATATTAAACCTGCCCTACACAAACTCAGAAATAGAGCAAGAAGATGAGAGCCCTGTCATCAAGATTCCTGAACACTCAATTGAGTTTGCACAGAATTATGAGACCTTTACTCACACCAAGGAAGGGGAATCATCAAAAAGCACTAAGTCGAAGAAAACACAGAAAATTAAGCATCTCAAAGAAGTAATAGCTTAGAAGGAATTCTTAGAACGGGTAATCAAAGAAAGATACAAGAAGTTGTCTGATAACTTTGCAGAAACCAGCGCTACATTTGAAAAGCTAGCTCGGGAAAGTGTCAAAGAAAAGAAAAGAAAACAGAAGATCACCAAAGATTACAACGGTCTATGGTGGCTAGCAAAGCGCCTTAAAAGGAGGATCAGAAGATTGAAGCAAAATCAAAAGCAAAAGTCCCACCCAGATTTAAAAGTGCTTGCTCAGGTTGCTGTTAACATGCAAGGGGATAAATCAGAGACACATTAAGTTTTGTTGAAATCGCATTTTTGGAGGTGAAAGTTCATTTTGGGCTCAAACAGATCTTTTACCAGCGCACAGCTAAATTTTACGACCCATTAGCTGGTGAAAGGCAGCGCTTTCACGAGCTAACCAGCGAATTATAAAGCGAGTTAGCTGGTGAAAGCAGGAAAAGCATTTTTGGAAGCTAGGGATGGAGCAGGTCATTCTTCACGGGTTATAAAGGAGTTCCAGAGTATCAAGGGGATATTAGCTCGTTTGAAAAGGACTCTGCATTAGGGATTCGAGGGATTTTTGAGAATCACATGCTAAACAACTCTCCTAAAGTATATGCTATGAACAACTGAAGAAATCCAGCTGCCAAGACAGGTGCCTATGCATGTTTCATGACACCACAGTTTCCAGAAGACTGAAGAATACAAATGTCGAAGTTTGAGATTGAAGACAATTCAAATGCTAGTTTAGTTATTAAATCTTTATTATCAAGTTGTTTAGTTAGATTTGACTAGCTATTTTTAGATACAGATCCATGTTTTTGGGATCTGTAAAACTGATTGTAAGAGGCTATAAATGCCTATTTTTGCTAAGAAACAAGGGTTACAACTGGGAGATATTTTGTGCCACTGTATAGACTCTTTTTGCAAAAATAAAGTTCAGTTTCCTTTCGTTTTCAATATCAAAGTTGTCCATATTTCCTTTTCTGTACTTTGTTTCATTTTATTTTAGTTCATCAAGACTGTTATCTCTTTATTGAGCTCATAGACTTGAAATTAAGGGATTCCTCTCTATCTTGCATTAAGCCCTAGATTCACTTGTATTTGGCAATCAAGAATAGTGTTCTTCATCCCCCCTTTCAAATTACTTGATATGATTATTGTTTCCTGAAAGCATTGTTTCTTTAGATGTGTGATGAATTGTTTATTTCATTGATCATTAAAGACCCCATTGTTCCAAGCATATATACACATTATTTCTAAGTTACCAAGCATCATTAGCCTACAACCCT
>JASDQU010189475.1:0-10207 GCA_032191745.1 Picea mariana | reverse complement strand
CAAAGTTTAAGGAAATAATTATCTGAAGAATCCTGGATTACATTAAGAAATAACAACCTAAGAAAGAAATCTTTCAAGATAATGCAAAAGGAAAGACCAACTATTCTGTAACAGAGAACAAGACCCTATTCCCCAAGCAGGAATCTTCAACACCTGTTTCCGACTATCACACTTTCATGAACTCATTACTAATCAAAATGTTTGACATGTACTGAAGGCTAATTATCTCCTAACAGAGAACAAGACCCTATTCCCCAAGCAAGAATCTTTATCACCTGTCTCTGATTGTCACACTTTCATAAATTCATCAAACAAAAAATAGTTATCCAAGCATGAATTATATGAAAACACTGTAACAATCAGTAAAACAGAGTTTCAACAAAATAGAGTTCAGTAAAGTAGAGTTTCAGCAAAAAGAATTTAACCAAGGCGTGAATAGAAATAATACTAACACACTACAGAACTAATGGGTGAATCTTGTGAAGAAGGTGGGCCCTCCCTTCTCACAAAATTCCCCAGAAATGGAAAGAAATAGGAAGGAATGCTCAGAATAATCTTTTATTCATCTGTCAACTGTATCATGTTACAATGTCTAAAGTGAACATGTCCTTCTCTGTAATTCCTTTCTATCCAAAAAGGATCCCCTCTAATGATGATTTCCCCTTATTTAAAGAGGAGAATCCCCTCAATACAATTGATCATCAAATTACATGTGCACATATGAATCCTATTCTTAGTCAGATCTAATCTTCTATACTGGAATAGGATATCCTGATCTCCCATAACAGAATGCTATTACAATAGTTGGTATGGTGCTGGGTGAGGTGTAGCTATTGCGGCTGGTGTAACAACTTCTTTATTTATCTTCTTGTTACTGCTGTTGTATACTGTTTCAGCATCGTAAATCGTGGACTGTTTCAGCAACGAGATTTGCATTCTGACTGTTTCAGCAACGTGGTCTCAAGTAGTAGCAATGGTTAATTCTGGCTTAAGGTGCGGCTGTTGTGGCCAGTGTAACAACTCCTTCTTACTGTTGTGTGCATTGCTGTTTCAACATCATAGACCACAGACTGTTTCAGCAACGGGGTTTGCGTGCTTTTGACTATTTCAGCAATAGGTCTTCAAGCAACAACAATAATCTGCAGTTTGAACTGTTTCAGCACTATGTATTTCTGATCAATGGTTAAGTATGAGAGTAATGTAAAATTACATGTAAAACAAATTAACCATATAACAAAGAGAAGAGACGTTATATACCTTTGGAAAGATAGGGTAAGGTGATAGTGTAAGATTAAATGTGAGTGGAAAAAGGATGTAATGGTAGCAAAAAGTGTGAACAAAAAGGTACATTATAGGGTCCTAACATCCTCCCCAACTAAAAGGTTGCATTTCCTCAGGCAACTTCAATCTGAATCAGAATCTGAATACCGACTCTGAGGATGCAAATTACTTAAGCAGTAGTTGTGGAAAGTACTGTATATTGGAGCTCTGAATCCTTGAACGCATTGTAGCCTTTTCCAAGCTGTTGTTTCAGCCTTCTTGGGCAACTTATGATGAACTTGATATTTCTCTGCTGGCATCCACAGAATAGGAAAATGGAACTAATAACCTATCCATCTTTCAGCACATTGTTGAATGCATTTGATGTAGCTAGGTACCTGGGAGATTGCTATCTCAATATTGGTAGGACTAAAGGGATTGTGTTCCTATCTTTTCTCAGAAGATTGTTGCCAAAACATGTTATTTTCTTGTAGGGCAATGATCTCTGTGGATTTAATAAACTATTGACAATCCTGAAGTACTGTTGTCTGTAGTTGTCGAATATATTGAATCATCCGTGGTTTCTTCAAAAACTGATAATACTCTGCAACAAAGGTGGCAGCATTCTATGGTTCTGGCCGTATCCAGAGGAGGCGATTATCCTCATTATGCTTGGCAGCTAGGAAGTCATTCTGCCATGTAATCTGATTGTTAAGGAAGGAGGTGAGTGCCCGAATCTGGATATCACCGACAAGAGGGTTAAGGTTAAGCTGTCGGTTCTCAGGGATGACCTCATTATGAAGATATACCTCACATAGGAGGTGCTAATCAATAGTAGAGGCTTTTGCAAAGGTTTTAACAAAATATGTTGGATTTAACACTGCATGGGGTCTGCCTTCTTTGATTGATTTAATCTGAAAAAATGTAAGTCGTTCTATGAGGAAAAGAGAGTAATTGGATGATGGTTTCCTTGCAGCCAACAATTTTTGTGCCAAGTCAAACATCAGGAGCAATTTTCCTTTTAGCTCCTTATTCTGCTTCTTATGGGTACAGGATTCTTGGCGTGTTTGCTCCAAAGCTTCCTAGTTTGAATAGATGTGGTTTAGCCAGAGTAGTATGTGCTCCGACATGCTTTTATCCTGTGTAACAACAGACTCTTTTTTCCATTTGTCCATTATTGCCTGCTCATCCCATGGTTGAGTTTGTGTTTCAGCATCGCAAGTGGTACGCTGAGCTAAGGTCTGAGTGGCTTGTTCCATAAGAGTATGGGTGTTGATCTCTCTAAGAGGGGCAGATTCATCAATAGGCAGTGTTTGTACATCTTTATTAATAAAAACAGGGGCTTCAAATGTAGCAGTTGTTGTAGGCCAGGGTTCATTTTGAATTTTGGAAGGTTCCACTGAGTCTTGTGTGACAACAAGGTTTTCTTCTTTAACTGCAAAAGTCGTAGGTGTAGGGGAAGCTCCAGGCATTGGAATTTGAGTTACTTTGTAGCCTGCTTGATAATAAATGTCCCCACATTGACTGCACATATACTCTCTACACTGATTCTCTTTTGTATTTTCCTCTATCATGGTCACTATGCGAGCTAGGGTGTGCAATTTAAGTTCCTTCTTGTAAGCTTCCTTTACCCTTACTAACTCTTACTTGTAGGCTTCCAGTTCAGACCTTAGGAACTCATTTTCTTGTAAGACAGAGGCCATTGTTGGTTCTGGTTGTTGATATTTCATGGGTATATTAAGAGGGGTGACTGGTTCTTGTGTAACAGTCACAATCGCACTATCTAGTTCTTTTGGAGCAGCTACAGGATCGACAGTTGATTCTTGTGTTTCAGCTATTGAATGAGTAGCTGGTTCTTGTGTTTTAGCTACTAGATGAGTAGTTGGTTCTTGTGTTTCAGCTACTGGATGAGTAGTCGGTTCTTGTGTTTCAGCTACTTAATTTAAAAAGGATGATGTCATAGTACACTGGGCCTCTGGTTCTTGTGTTTCAGTGCCCATGGGTGAAATAGGTAAAAATTCTGGGATTTGGGAGGGTGGAGGTGTACGAGCTTTTAGCGAGATGGGTTGGAGGTTTATGGCAGTGGCAGTAGTGGCTGCTCTTGTTGAGGTCCTTTTTCGTTTTCTTTGTAAAAGGGAG
Source organism: Picea mariana (assembly GCA_032191745.1). Taxonomy (NCBI): domain Eukaryota; kingdom Viridiplantae; phylum Streptophyta; class Pinopsida; order Pinales; family Pinaceae; genus Picea; species Picea mariana. The sequence continues at coordinate 6,808 of JASDQU010189475.1, read as the reverse complement.
GGAAAAGGAGGAATTTGCTTCTTTCGTTTGCGTGATGGTTTTTCCTCAGTGATGGGGCAGGGAGAGTTGTCTGGTTCAGAATCATCGCTAAGGATATGAACGGTAGGAGTAGATGATTCTGGTAAGATGTGGGACAGGCTTGGTATGGTAGGAAGGTTAATTGGATTAATTGGGTCTGTAGGTGGACTGTTAGGTACTTCCGGAGGATCTGGAAGGTTTTGTGGTTGCTGTTCCTGAAGATTTTCAGGATGTTCAATAGCTTCTTGGGGGTCTATGGGTGGGTTGTTTAGGAGAGGGTTTTGTTGGGAAAAACCCTTTTGGATGATTAGTTGAGCGAGACGGTGATGGGTGAGGGAAAGGGCGGGATTTTTAGCCTTTTTACAGTAATGCGACATATTTCTAAGACATTCGAGCAGATAGTAGGGAATATTCACCAATCTAGCATGTCGTAAATGAGACAACAAGACAAAATTGTACTGGTAGACTACCTGGTATCGACCTTCACAGGTGAGGTAGTGCTTGAAAAACTCTGCAACTTTTGGCCAAGGAGGCACCAAGGAGCTAAGTCGAACACCCCGACCTTTAGGCTCAATTTGTTCCCCTGGCAAGAGAAAATCCTGCTGGGCATTAAGGATAATGTGTTTGCGGCTGAACCAACGAATGCCAGTGGCAGGGAGACCCAAAACTTGTGCTATATCATCCTCTGTGACTGGAATCTGAACCCCTTGAACAATGGAATAATCTTCCTGAAGATTTTGAGCAAATTGAAGAACCTGTTGTTGATCAAATCCCTGGAGCCTCTGAAAATAACCCAGCCAGCCTGCCTACAGAAAAATTTGATAGACTTCTAGATATAATTCTAACAGGGCTGTCATGGCGGGTTCGTACCGTATAACAGGGCCTCCCATAGCTAAGAGCTCAGTAAAATGCACCGTCAGAGAGTCAAGTAACCGCTTCTGCGCAAAGTAAGTTTTGTGGGTGAAGGCATGCAAATGGTGGTGAAAACAAACGAAAGGATGGGTAAAAAGGAATGACAGTAGTCAATTCGTGTGAATGATGGTATAATATTTTGATATCCCCCCCCCCCCTCNCATACCTCATCTTTACCTTTGATTTGTACTTCAAACAAAATATAGTGCTTGTCCATAATAGTTCTGCAGTAGCCATGGGGGAGACTTTTGATTTATTAGAGAAATTGTATCAAGGATTTGTTTAGTTATGAGAGAGGGTCGTGGACGGACAAAATGTAGTATGAGAGCAAAAGAGCTTATTGACAGGGAATGCTGAAAAGTTGGTGTTTCAGCAATAGGAAAAGAATAGAAAAATGTTTGCTGAAGAGTGATGTTTTAACAATGTAAAGTACTACTGAAGAAATGGTGTTTCAGCAGTGGCAACATGTTGCTGAGCAGTGGTGTTTCAACAATGGAGAAAAAGGGGGAAAATTGCTGAACAATGGTGTTTCAGCAATGGGAAAAAGGGGGAAAAATTGTTGAACAGTGGTGTTTTAGCAATGGGGAAAAGGGAGAAAAATTGTTGTACAGTGGTGTTTCAGCAATGGAAAAAAAGGGCGAAAAATTTTTCTGAATAGTGGTGTTTCAGCAATGAGAAAAGGGCGAAAAATTGTTGAAGAGTGGTGTTTCAGCAATGGGAAAAGGGCAAAAAATTGCTGAAGAGTGGTGTTTCAGCAATGGGAAAAGGGTGAAAAATTGTTGAACAGTGGTGTTTCGGTAATTGGGAAAAGGGCGAAAAATTGCTGAACAATGGTGTTTCAGCAATGGGGAAAAGGGCGAAAAATTGCTGAATAGTGGTGTTTCAGCAATGGAGAAAAAGGGGAGTAGTGTTTCAAAAAATGAAGCTTGGCTCTTCTTGAAGTAAGATCGTCCTTTCTTGGTAGGCCTTTTCTTTGATCGAGAATCTGCAAAAAAATCAATTGTAACATGCCATTCCTTGACAGGGATTATTAGTAAAAGAAATCTAATCTAGTACTAAGGAATTAAATTCGAAAGAATTAATTGCAATGAGGGGTAGGAGGCCCCTCTAAAAAGAGGTAATGAGAGTCTGCCACACATCTGGCCTTAAAATATTCTTTGGAAATGGGGCGCTGATACAGACGGAGCCGATGACCATTCACAAGTAACGGTGTTTTAGAGTCATCGATCATGAGGAGCCTTACTGTTCCATTGGGGAAAACAGTGTCCACTTCATAAGGTCCAAGCCATCTTGTACGTAGTTTCCCTTGAAATTCTTTAAACTGAGAATCATACAGTAAGGCCCAATTACCTTTTTGGAATTGCTTATGCTTGATGGTTTTGTCATGCCATTTTGATCTTTGTTGTTGAATCATAGTTGTTTGATGAATGGCATCTAGTCTTTTTTCATCAAATTCATTAAGCTGCTGCAACCTGGCTGTCTGTGCATCGGTCAAATCAAGGTTGATAGCTAAAGAAATCCTTAAGGTTTTGATTTCAAATTCCACAGGAAATACAACACTTTTTTCCAGAAACTTATTCATAGGGAGGGAATCCTGCAGTATTTCTCCAGGTAGTTCTGTAGGCCCATAATGCTTCAGGGAGCTTGTGAGACCAATCCTTTCTGTTTTCCTTCACTGTTTTTGTGAGAATGACTTCTATTACTTTATTTGTTCTTTGCACCTATCCATTGGATTGGGGGTGGTATGGTGTAGTCATTCTATGCTGAATATGATATTTTTGAAGGGTGGCCTTAAAACCGTGAGAAGTGAAAGGAGGTCCCCCATCTGTAACTAATTCTCTAGGCACTCCAAATCTGATAAAGATGTCTTCAAATAGAAAATCTAGAACTGCTTCTTCAGTAGCTCTATGGAGTGCTTTAGCTTCCGCCCATTTGGTCATATAATCTGTGCAGACCACTATATAAACTTTTTGATTGGATGGGGGGTTAATGGGTCTTACAAAGTCTAATGCCCATCTTTCAAATGGTTTGAGTACTACCTGGGGATTTAATGGAATTTCATATCTATGATTAGGTTGGCCCATTATTTGATATCTATCATAGGCCTGAACATATTTCTTTGCATCTTTAAAAAGTGAGGGCCAATAATACCCCATCTTGAGAATTTTATGTGCTGTTCTCTTATCAACAAAATGCCCTCCACAAGGGCCATCATGACAAGATTTTAGTAAATCATAAACCTCATCTTCTCTAATGCACCTTCGAATTTCTTGATCAAGTCCTGTGTGGAAAAGACACCCACTTATCCAACTATACCGAGCACTTTGTTGAATGATTCTTCTTTTCTCTCGGTGGGATAGGTGTGGTGGTAACTTCCCTGCAACCAAGTAGTTAGCGATGTCTGCATACCATGGTGAGTGAGAAGATACTGCAAATAGATATTCATCAGGAAATGAATCATCTACTGGGGAATTATCATCAGGTGTTAGCCAAGAAAGGAAATCAACAACTACATTTTCTTTTCCTGGTCTATCGACAATTGTAATATAAAATTCTTGTAACAATAGTAACCATCTGGTGACTCGAGCATTTGTGATAGGTTTATCCATTAAATATTTGATAGCTGAGTGATCAGTGTGGACAAGAGTAGAATAGCCAGTGATGTAATGTCAAAATTTATTAATAGCATAGATAACTGCTAAGAATTCCTTTTCGGTAACTATATAGTTAAGTTCAGCAGGAGTCGTATTCTTGCTAATGAAGTAAATAGCATAAGGGAGATGATTTTATTCTTGTCCCAAGACAGCTCCTATTGCAGTATCTGAAGCATCAGAGGATATATGAAAGGGAAGTGTCCAATCAGGTCCTCTTAGAATAGGGGCTATAGATAACTGATGTTTAAGTGTATTAAATGTTTCTTGGCAAGGGTTAGTCCACTTGAATTCAACATTTTTCATCAGTAACACAAACAAAGGAGAAGCTATTTTGGAAATATTTTTGATAAATCTTCTGTAGTATCCAACATGTCCTAGGAAAATTCTCACCTCTGTTTGGGTTTTGGGAATAGGAGGATTTTTAATGACTTGTATCTTGGATGGATCCACCTGGATTCCTTGAGATGAAATAAAATGTCCAAGCACTATTCCTTCACTCATCATCATATGACATTTTTCTGTACTTAAGGAGAGGTGGGCTTGTATACATCGTTTAAGTACTTTCTCAAGGTTTTGTAGTGCTTCCTCAAAGGAAACACCATAAGGGGTAAAATCATCCATAAAAATTTCCATAGAGTCATTAAGCATATCAGAAAAGATTCCTATAACTGCTCTTTGAAATGTTGCTGGTGCATTACATAGTCCAAATGGGAGGACTCTATAAGAAAAAGTTCCCCAAGGGCTAGTAAAAGTGGTCTTATCTTGGTCTTGGGGTGCAATTTTGATCTGATTATACCCACTGAAACCATCTAGAAAGGAGAAAAATTTCTTCCCTAACAAATTATCTAACACCTGATCAATGAATGGTAACAGAAAGTGATCTTTTTGAGTGGCTTTATTTAAGGCTCTATAGTCTACACATACTCTCCATTTCCCGTTTTTCTTAGGGAATATTACCAACGGGGAAACCCATTCACTATCCGATATAGGATATATAAACCCTGCATTGAGCAATTTTTGAAGTTCTTCTTTAAGAATTTCTCTTAAATTAGGGTTCATTCGTCGTTGAGATTGGCAGATCGGTTGACAATATTCCTTGATATATTTACGATGAGTGCATAATTCGGGAGAGATTCCTTTCATATCTGTATAGTTCCATGCGAATTCTTCTTTATGTTCAAGAAGTAACTTCATTAATTGTTGTGTTTCATCATCTGTCAGGTTGGCGTTTATGTTCAGTGTTTTACCAGGTTCAATTTCTACTGGTATACTTTTAGAAGAGGTGGTGGCTGATGTTTGAGGTGGGTTTTCAGAGTTAAGGTTTTCCTGGTTATTTGACTCCAAAAGTGCAGCTAGTTGGTTATGAGTTTCTAGAGTCATGGAGGAAGGTTCACAAATAAAATTATTAATTACTTCATCCTTAGTGGCATCTTTAAGGCTTAAGGCTTGTCCGATAGTCAAGATGGGTTGAGTAGTTTTATCATCAAAGTCTACCCATAAAGAATTATCATTATTAATCAAGGGTGTAGCATGAGGGTATAGGGTAAGTTGTTTAGTCTCATATCCGTTGGAAATTGTCATTGAACCTGATCTACAGCTGATAAAAGCGTCTGCTGTGGCTAGCCAAGGCCTGCCCAAAATTAAAGGGTGGCCCCCCAACTTTGTTTTAGGTTGTAATACCACAAAGTCAGTTGGATAATTCCAGGATTCCACTGAGATGATTAGGTCTTCAATGACTCCTTCTGGTTTGATTGTAGAACGGTCAGCTAATTCTAGGATGGTTGGGGTGTCTCTGATTTCATTCTTTAGTTGTAACAATTGTGAGGTTTCCAGAGTCATAATATTGATAGCAGCGCCTAAGTCTACCAGGACTCGAGGAATTATTGTTTTTCCAATTTGCACTGAGACGGTAGGATGGCCGGGATCACCATATTTAACTGGGGGAACTTTACCTGACATTAGTGCAGACAAATCACCCATGACATGAACTGTGAGGGGATCTTTAGTTTTCCTACCAGGTTTCTTAACACAAATGTCTCGCATAGTCTTGGCATAAATTGGTACATCACGTAGTGCTAGTAATAGTGGAATTTTGACATAAATATTTTGTAATTCCCCTAGAAGATTGAACGCAGGTGGCTTAGGCATTTTAGTCAAAGCTAAATGCTCAGGAAATGGTGTTTTTGCTGTTTCAGCAGCAGTGTTGGAGGATGATTGTACCTCTTCAGGTACATCATGCTTTTTTGGTTCTTCTTTATCAGAAGAGGTAACATTAGCAATGATAGGTTCTACTATTTTCCCATATCGTAAATGAATATAATTGCATTGCGCAGGGAAAAGAAAAAGTGTAGGCTGGTTTTGAATATCAATGCACTGCACAACTTTATTATTGGGGTTAGGGTTAGGTTGTATAGGTAGTTGGGGCCTCATCATTTGATTGTTTGGTGGAGTACCTAATGGTAAGGAGAGTGGTTGCAGAAATTGTGATTGAGGTAATTGATTTGGGAACAGGGGTTGTTGCCCTCTCCAATTTGGATTCCATTGGTTAAGGTAAGGTTGTTGTTGTGGAGGCCAAGGAGTCCACATTGATGGGTCTACAAAGGGAGGGTTAGTTTGTTGCATGGGTGGGTAATTCATTTGATTGAGGTATTGCATTTGATTATAGGGAGAGAAATTTTCTTGATTAAAAGAAGGATAGTTATTCCAACGATTAGAAGATGTAAATGGCATATTAGGATTCATACCTTGTCCCCATGGCTGCCATTGCCTTCTCTGTGTTAACAAATAGACAGCTTCAACTTCTTCATCAGTTGGTTGTAATGCTGCCTTGATTCCTGGTAAACAAGGGCATTGTTGAGTTTCATGATCCTTATCACAGATGGTGCAGATTGGATTTTTGTCCTGTGGGCATTCCCTTTGTGGGTGCTTGTCTCTGCATTTGGAACAAAAGATGGACACAACTACTTCTGCTTCAGCTTGTTTTTTTTGAATTTGTAGGGTATCAATTTGTGAGGCAAAAGAGCTTAACATTTTAGTTTTAAAACCCTCGAGTAAATTACCTATTTCGGCTCTTGTTGCTCCTCCACTGGCTGATTTTTGAACTCTTGAAAATGTGGTATCCCTGCTATTTGATCTATTCCTTGAAGCTCCTCTTGAACATATTTTACATAGGTTAACAATTTCATCATATGATTCTTTAGATATGTCCCCTTTTCCAAGCATAT
>JASDQU010189473.1:3953-18228 GCA_032191745.1 Picea mariana | reverse complement strand
GAAGCTATGTGGTGAGGTCCTTATATCGTTAGATGAGTTTTGGAGAAAGGAGCTTACGAGTTAGTAGATTACGATGGTATCCCTTTGAGTGAACCCAGAAATGGGTTGTACTTAAAGAAGTACTATGCCTGAGATCACCTGTGCATGAGTACTTGTATTTATTGTATCATACTTCTTATGTGTTACTGTAGTATGCTTTTCGTTATCTAGTCTTTGCCCTTATGTTGCATTGTGTTTGGTTTCCAGATGTTGGAGTCTTCGCTACCCCACATTGTCTTTGCTGATGGCGCTAGCCATAGTACTCAAAACCTTGCTTCTGCTGCTTGGGCAATTTACGCCCCTATAAACGAACTTATCACTCTACGAGGTGTGTGTCTCGGCCGCACGACCAACAATATTGCAAAGTATATCGCCGCTATCGAATTGTTGATTGACGTTATTTCGCTCGGTATCCGTCACTTGGTTGTACGACTTCATTCATAGCTAGTAGTACTACAGTTAAGTAATGTCTATGCTATTCGAAGTCCTACTTTATTACGGGTATATATACGAATTCACCTCTTGGAACGTTATTTTGATTATATTGAGTATCAGCATATTCCTAGATGTCTAAATACATTAACTGATGCATTAGCTAACTATGTATTAGACAGACATTTGGGCCATTTATAAACCAATCACATCACATGTATCACACAACACAAGATAAGCCGGTAGAAGCCGTATATATGTATATAACGATCAAAAGTTTTTTACAAAAAGTTTATGTCCAAGGACCAAAATTTCAAAATCTGAAGCTCATAGCTTCTACAAAGTAGCATCATGGGTGACGCTCGCGATAGCACACGACTGCCCGGGCAACCCTACGAAGCAGTCAACCAATAGACTCTGACACGCTATGGCACTGATAACGCCAAGGGATCTCTCCGATAGTCATGTTCGGAATGTCAGCAGTCAACCCCTCCAAGTTTTGCTCCACTGCCTCATAGTCTTCAGCATCCCATCGTGCCACTGGAGTTGCCTCTCCTCATCGCTGAATAGGAGATGTGCCTGGAGGTCGATATGGCCCCACATTTGTGTCGTCAAAAAGAGATTTTTGATCAGTTCTTGAACAAACATAAAAAACATTTTATATGATAAAAATTACAAAAACATTTAAAAGAACAAATTGTGTACTTCTTACCTAGGTCACCCCACTGAGCATCCTCAGGTAGGGCTAAATCCGGGTCCCCTCGGAAGTCCAAACCGGCGTAGGCGTAGTCATCAACCATCAACATCTGTGGCCGCAACCAGTCAAAGAACCCAGCTATGTGTCAGGCCATGAGGTTGCACCACCTCAGCATCCTCGGATCCTGTGGGGCCGGTAAACCCCACTCAACCTGTAATCTCAGCAAGGGGACCCTCTCAAGAAAAAAGGACACCAAAAGTGATCCATACCCGAACTGCTTCAGGTCGCCTTTCCTGCATTTTGTCAACTGCCTCTTCATACTGCGGAGAACTACATCCGACCAGTTGAAGACTCGTGGATCTGTACACTCTATGGCATATTGGAAGTAGCTCTGGAGATCCATATGTGGAGTTGCGCTCCCAGCCATCCGTGTTATGGCAAACAAGATGGTTCGTAGGGTCAAATCTTGGATCCCCTAGATAGCCACCTTGCCTTTACTTCTTTCTGCCTTTGGAATGTAGTACTGGTGACAATACTCACTCATAGGGAGTCCACCACCTTGGCTACTAGTCAAGCTAGCATGGTACCCACGCTAAGATAACCCTGTCAGAAAGTAGATATCCTCGATATCTAGGGTCAAAGTGTGGACTCCCACGTGAAATAACTACTGGTCCACGTCCCACATATGAACTAAGTACTCCAACAATCTGATTTGGGCCCTCATGCCCGGAATCCGGAAGAATTTCAAGAGTCCACAGTCTCGAAGGAAAGCAACGGTACCCAGGTCATTCCCAGCAATAACGTCATCTTCCTCATGTTCTCTTTCGCGCCACTCCAACATCGTGACGGTCAAATGCCTGCACAAGAACCATAAGAAGAGAGTTAGCAACTCATTTAAAACCTTGTCATATTTTTCATTGAGCAAAAATCAAAGTTAAACTTCATTTTGCGGCCCTGACAGGTGCCCTTTTAGCATAGTGTGAGATTCTCGCAGGTCCCGTATGACTAGCCTGTGAGAACGCCTGGGCGCAAGTTTTGGCTCTAAAACAAACTCAAAACCTTGAAAATTGCCAATGAAAACAAAAATTAAACCATGGAAAAGGTAGAAGATCAGGAGCTTACCTCGTTGACAGAGACGGTTTTCCAAATGGTTGCTTGTGTCTCCCACGATCGAGCGATGAAATTTGAGGGAAAATGAGGTTTTTTGGGCAAAGTTCCTTGCAAAATCACAACGACTATGGTAAAAGTCCTTTTACCCACTTATATTTACTTTTTACCATTTTGGTTGATTTTTTATATTGTTTTATTCATCAAACCTAATGCCTAATAGCCCTATGAGTGTGACTTTTTGCAGATATAACGACTTTGAAGTCCACACGAAAGAGTACGGATGTTTTTTCTTTTTTCGTTGCATGTACGACTGCATTTTATAGTTTTTAGAAAAAATTCGAGCTTAGTCTTTGTTCGTTCTCGCGCTCGAAAATACATGAGAACGCAACCGAGTATAATTTTCTCGTCTTTTCGTACTCGTCATGGTAACACGAAAACGATGAACCCAAAGGAGCATCCTTTAAGCTCTTTTCACACTCCATAAAATTGAAAAGATTGCCGAGCGACCTTGTTCTGTTCACGCTCGTAAAAGTATCTGAACAAAACGTTTGATGGGCGATAGTTTATCACTTTTTCGGTCCTGTCGAACTATTTTACGAAAAAGGAATTGAGAGATTTCTCTTTAAGTGTTTTTCAGACTCTCAAAACATGAAAAACCCTTGAGTTTTCTATCTTTGGACTCGTTAAACAAACATCGAAAGACCCATAATGGGACCGAACCACTCCTTCCTAGGGTTCGTTAAACATACTCTGAGGGACTCGTTCGAAGGATGAGCTTACATCGACAAGCATATGTTATCCTCCTCAAGCTTGCGTAAAAATAAAGAGGTACTCGCCAGAAATGGTGGGGGAAAATTTGGGAAAGGGATGTGTTTTCGTATTCATATTTTTTGGCAGTAAGTGTCGCTCTTGAACATGACACCCCCTATTCATTATTTGAAGCCGGTTTGGGAAATCCATTTGTCTCTCATTCGACTTGCTACAAGGTCATATCTTGAGTCATCTCTGAGTCAGTGCTGCCAAATCCCTGGTCGTGTCATTCATATGTTCAAGAGAAGTTCATCCAAAACCTCTATTGAGTCAGCCATCTGCAATTGTCCATTCTTACCAAGTCGACCTTCCCTGTGTCCATTTTCATCTGTATCATGCTCTGTTTCACCTTCAAAATCTATTACTCATTTCATGTCATTGATGGGGGATACATCAAGGCCCTCCTATGACGAGTTTTGTTCCGTCGACTCCAACTCATTATCCGGAAACAAGACTTATAAATTATTTGGTACCTTGGAACTTGCATGCCTCAATGGCAGGTTTCCTCGCTTTCGACAGTGGGTTTTCATCATTGACCCCTGATCGGGAGATTCCGTTGAATGTTCGACCTCAGCTCATTTATTCAAATTCATTGGATTGTACTCGTGTACCTTGGGAGTCATTGACATTAATGGTGATTTTCCCTCACACTTGTTAACAATTTCATCAATGACCGGTAATCAAGTGGTTTCTACCATGTTCAACTTCGGCACATGTAATCACATGGTTAGATTCGCACTTTCAGGTGATGGAATTGAAGACCCTGGGTTTCATCTTTTTGATCCAGGCTGCGATGGAGTATGTATGATTTGCATCGACACATAGATCCACTTTGTATGTCACATGGCTATGTCATCCTAATTTGAGTCTTCTCGCATAGATCCATAGTGTATTCCTAGTGGCTATGCAGTATTTTTTGACGGCATGGATCCACGGTGTATGATTGGTGGCCATGACCTACGTTCATGGTGTCATCCGTTTGTGATCTGAGTATGGGAATGCCTACCTTAGAACTGGTATTATATTCTGCAGATGCTTGGTTGTTTGCAGGTTTCCGATTAGGTGCACTCCTGGTTTCTGATACACACACGCAGTTTACAAAGTATTTCAGCTGTCACAGATTCCGGCCTCATACTTTTGGGTGCATTCTGTTACACATGATTTTGGTCACTCTGGTGTATTCAGTCTCCCAACAAGGACTTTTTGCCTGAGAAAAGTGGCCCTTGTCTCCTTCCAAAAACATATTTTTAAAGTGAGTTCACAGGCTGCCTATGGCCTATGATGCGAGAATCACTCATTCTCGCAGGCCACCTACACTTAGGGTGCGAACTTCTCGCAGTTTGCTCCATACACAGGGTGCGAACCTATTTTTAAGCTTGGAAAGGAGAAGAGGTCTCGAGGGTTCTAGAAGGGAATCTTCTAGAAAGTGAGTTGGCATTAGTATGGTTGTCATTTTACTGACTTCTCAGATTTTATGGGATCATCCTCATCCATGTAACCATCTCTCCTCCTCCTATATATTGAAAGGTTTCTCATGGAAAAGGTTAAGCAAGATTAATTGAAGAATTGGTGAAAGAATTGTGTGAAGAAACCTGCTTGGACAGAAGCTTGGAGACTCTAATTGGTCTATCAAGAGGAATTGGATCTTCTTCATGCAAGTACAGAGCAAGTGTGTGTGTTGGAACCGAGGGTCACTGAAAGGAAGCTTGTGACATAAAGGCGATCAGGTTGTATCTTCTACTTTCAATTAATATGATACAGCGGCATATCCCTTTCCCATAAAGTCACTCTTACTTTATTGTGTAATTCCTTGATCATATGCATAAGTTGACGTTGAATACATTTTGCTATCTTCACTTTGGTTGGTTTGTGTTGTCTTGGACTTGACTTCACGAGAGCACCGGAGCGAAGCGGGAGCAACAAAGACTTAAGGAAGCGATATAAAGGTATGTCACTTATTCCTCCCTGTTAGCAGATTCAATGATTACAACTTAGGGAAAGAGTTGTGTCCTGTCCTGTTTTGTTCTAGATCCAGGTGGATCTAGGGAGATCTGTTAGTGTCTGCACCTACCGATTAGTCCGATAACACCTGTGAGAGGGGAGGAACTTACTTGTATCATTTGCCTTAGCCTTCTCAAACCCTCAGGTCACTGGGGACGTCTCCACTTGGGTACCATGACATACTCCTAAATAGAAAGGGGTTTCCTATTAAGGTGACAATGATAGGTCACTCCCAGTTACGTTAATTTTGTATCTACTTGCCTTGGGATTTGGTCAAGTACAAATTGTGCGATAACATGTTGCATTCCACATGTGCATTGAGAATTCTATAATTCAACTATTGTACATCATTCAAAGTGAATTGAGACAATAGTAGCCTCTGTGACCAAAGTAATATATCAATCGCTAGACTTAACGTCCCAAGAGTTCATCACACTAATGACTTAAAAATGTATAAACACACATAACATCTCCCAAATGAGGCATTACACCATATAAAAAACTCATAGATGAGCCATAAAGAAAAGTTGTATATACAATAAGACATGAAGAGCTATAATGCATATAAGGATCTCATTATTGTTGGAAGAGAGAACTAACATCTTCTAAAATATCCTAGGAACCCTCTAATAACTCCATAGTTTTTTTGATAGATAATCTACTTCCATGTTGAGTTCCCTATAGATGTGTGCAAAGGAAATGATTAAAAAAGATATCTCCAACACCTTAAACTAATCAAGGAGAGGTATTGAGATCATATTTTTCATACCTATAGTTCTTGTTACCCGTTTTGTTACCAATTTTGAGTCTCCCATCACTTGAACATGAGAAATACCTTGTTCAATAGTCAACCTAAATAAAATTACTAGGGCCTTCCATTATGCCTCGTTGTTTGTGCCCACACCTACCCCAACTATAAAAGATATCTTACGAGATTTAGAAAGGTAGATCACTCCTTCAAAACCAAATAATCCAAGGGTACCTTGAAAAGCACCATAAAAAAATCCCATGTATAAAATTGATCAACTTCTAGATTGGCAACCTGTCTTGGCAATTTTACCTTTGGAGTAATTATTATGTCTTAATATAAAAAATATATTTGGTGTTGAAGCTAAAAAGGGGGAGTCTCTTTATACTCAAATATGCTTAGGTTCCTAGCTATCGAAATGGCCCAAGAGACATTCAATGGCAAGGAACTATGTTCTTTGAGGATTTTGTCATCAAAGCATTTGTTCAAACACTCCAACAGAGAAGTCTCATACTAAGTTATATGACCTCAAGTCAAGGGCAGAATATAACTCCATACCTCTTGAGTAAAAACATAATGAACCAATTAGTGATATACTATTTTCCCTTCACATTCGCATAGACTACATATTACAGGAACTTGCCTTGCCTTGTTTTGCAAAGCTCTCAGGTCAAAGTTTTGTTCACTAAATCCAACCACGTAAAGGTTTTGTATTTCATCATCCAAAATATATTGCTTCATCATTAAACATATCATTTGAGTATAATCTATAAGTAAACTATCATATGGATAAGTTTTTGGACCATAATAAGGAGCTACCTTCCAACTTCAGTCTGATAAAGCTCCAAGTCATCCTATGAGCGAAATCCTTCCATCGAATTCCATCCAGACCCTCCAATCAAATAATCTCAACATTCATCCTTCCTTGCTGCCAAATATTAGTAATTGTTGGATCTCTAGCATAAATTAGCATACATACCTTGTTCATTCATTATATTTAAAAAAATTTGGAAGGAGTTGATGTTATGATACACATCCTATCCAAGGATCAATCCCCAATCTAACCTTATCTCCATCCCCCATTCTCCAAGCAAGACAATTCCCAATAATAGGGAAAGACGAAACTATGGCTTTCCATATTATCGAAGCATTTGTGATAGATTTTACTAGGGACTAAATCCATTATTCAAAGGTTTGTGGGTCAAGATATTTATGCGAGATAACATTATAACATATTCCTTCACAGTCAATGAGCCTCAAAATACTCTTAGCACATAGTGCTTTACCAAAATTATGTTTGATTATTAAGCCCCTCCCACTAGTAGCGTTTGGCTTGCCACTTATCTTCTAAATTCAATAATATTGTTTCATATTTTTCTCTTTTTCATGTCCATAGAAGTGAAATAACTTTTTTCTTAATCTTCCAACATTCCAACAAGTACATAGGCCATAAAGTGCTAGTGATAGGGTTAGCTTCAGGACATATTTAACTAGCGTAACATTCCTCCTTTCTACCACATGATACAAACAAATCCAATCTCGAAACCCATATTCATTTGGCTTGACCATAAATCCCATGTATTTGAAACCTTTATTAAAATCAATGCATTGGAATGAGAAAATTATGGAAAATACTTATGCTTGCCCTCGTTCGACCCTATTAAAGGTTATTGATAATTTTTATGCATTGATTTCCATCCTAATAGTTGTATAATACCAAATGAGTATTTCTTTGTATTTTAAAGCATCTCTAGTTATGACATTCCACCAAAACAAGGCTTCATCCACACAAAAAACACATGGTTTAAAGCCAAGACCCTCCATATCTCAATACCTTTGATCAATCCACAACTCTGATATTCATTTCTAGCCCTACCTAAACCTTCAACTACAATAAGAAATAGCGTGGGAGATAGAGGACAACCCTGTCAAAAACCTTTGGATGGATTGAAGAAAATCGAGGTTGATCCTTTAATAAGGATGGAGAAAGATAACAACAATAAGACATATGCTCATCTAATTAACTAGCGGAACACCACATCCAATGTGTATAAGAATTAGATGGATGTACAACCGTCTCACATAATCATAATATTTTGAAAGGTTTGACTTAATCATTAATGCTTGCATCCTCTTGGACTTGATTGAATGTGGGGCCTCATGTGTAACCCCAATGGCACCATGAATTTGTCTGTTACTTAGGAAGCCAAATTTTTCCTCTGAAATGGTATTAAACAAGACCCCCTTCCACCATCTAGAAATAACTTTGTAAAGGGCATTAGAAAGGAAAATGTGTATGAAGTCCTCAAAGGGGGAGGGGTTGTCCTTTTTTGGGGAATTAGTGCTATGAAGTTGGAATTAATGGAGCCCAATTACCTTACATAATACCCTTTATTCTTCCACTAGTTTTAATAAGACCTCTAAATAAATTCATGGAAACCTAAATAGAAATCAATAAACCATCCATCAGATCCAAGACTCTTGTCCTTTTGGAAGGACTCCACCTCAAATTCTTACCCCTCCTTTGAAAAATCAACCATGATTTCCTCGTTGACATATTCATCGATGAAGCTACGAAAATAAGAGGCCACACAACAACAATTTACCTTTTGTGGTGATTTTACCAAAACCGTCTCTAAAAGTTTTTTAAGGGCTTTCAAGGCAATTTTTGAAAACCATCCTCAAAAGTCATGAAAATTGAAGTTTTGGAGGTGATTTTTTACAAACCGCCTCCAAAATTTCAATTTTCGTGACTTTTACTAGTGGTTTTCAAAAACTTCCCCCTAAAATAAATGTTGGGGTGGTTTTTTGAAAATCACCCCTAAAAATCATGAGAATTGAAGTTTTGGAGACATTTTTTTTTTAAAACCACCCCTATAGGTCATGTGTTATGACCCAAGGGGGGCATATATATGGCTAAATGTATGTGATATGCCCCCCTTAGGGTCATATCATATACATTTAGCCATATATACTCCCCCCTTGGGTCATATCATATACATTTAGCCATATATATGCCCCCCTTGGGTCATATCATATACATTTAGCCATATATATGCCCCCCTTAGGTCATAACATCATGAACATTGAAGATTCAGGGGTGGCTCATACAAAACTACCTCCAAAAATTAAATTCACATGACTGTTGGGGACAAGTTTATTAAACCCCCCTAAAATTAATGAGAATTGAATGGTATCAAACAAGTTGTTCCTCTTAAATGGTATCATATAAGACCCCCTTCAACCTTATAGCAATAACTTTAGAAATAAATTTGTGAAGGGAATTACAAAGGGAAATAGGTATGAAGTCCTCAAAGGAGGAGGGATTGTCCTTTTGGGGAATTGGTGTTATGAATGCGGAATTAATGGAGTCAAGTACCACCTAATGTTTGCGGGTAAAATTCCCTACGGTTGTGGGTAAACTGAAACAGATCAATAACCGTAAAAAGATAAGCAAATTCCGATCACATCAAGCAACAAAGATTATATAATTAATTTAATCAAAATAACTAACTCTCATGAAAGAGAGAAAGATGAACTTACTTGAGGTCCTACATTTAGTGTAGATCGAAAACCTGAAGTCCTCTTGCTCCTTCTCAATTACTTCTTCTGAAACTTGAAAAACTTATGCATGCATGACTACAAGAAAAACTAGTTATACTAATAATTAACTAGTCATTTTGATAAAATTTAGGAAGAATTCACAACAATTAGTGTTCTAAACGACAAGCATTCAATAACTATGAACTAACCATTAAGAACACAATGTATCAAAGGAATGAGCATATTCATATTTAAATCAACAGTCTGAAGGTGAAACTTTTACCTGCTTTGCCGTGACACTGCTCCGTCGAAAGGACCCTCGATCCCTCCACCCAAGCCACTACAAACACGGTAGACCTTTGACTTTGTTACGCTGGTGGGCTCAAAGAAAGCTTAGGAAAATTCTCTTATCCAGATAAGATAATGTATAGAAATGACTGGAAACACGGGTTTTGAGGTCCGAGGACCAAAATGGCAAGTAAGATACAGGGGCTTGCAGACTTGGCGGGTTCAACCAACATTAGTTTTCTCACTTATGCATTCATTCATTACCTTTCTCCTTGGATTAATTCTCTATTTAAGTCATCTTCAATAAGTTAGGGAAGGTTGGGTACGAGTAAACAAAGTTAGGTAACTAACCAAACCCGTAACTCAACTTGCAATTACACAGAAAAACAAATTTAAAAAATGAGCATTTAATGACATGTACATGAATTTCCTTTGAGCAACCCATGTATATGTGCGGTGCATAACTTCTAGGGCACATACAAGTTCTAAAAAGGTATTTTTTAGACGATCCAAAGGATGTTTGGGGAAAAGGTGTCTACAACTAGGTTAGCGACCAGGCTAATGAGATCATCAATGCTTTGGTGGTGTCAAATGACGTTACAACACCTAATACCCTTGATTCTTCCACTACTTTTAGTAAATCCTCTAAATAAATTCATAGAAACCTAATAAGAATTCAATAAGCCATCCATTAGGTCCAAGACTCTTTTCCTTTTGGAAGGACTCCAAAACAGATTTTAACTCCTTTGAAAAATCAGCCATGATTTCCTCATTAGCATCTTCGTCAATGAACCTAGGGAAACAAGAGGCCACGCTACAACAATTTACCCTTTTAGTGGTGGTTTTTCCAAAACCATCTCTAAAAGAAATGTAAGGGCTTTCGGGGGGGGAGGGGGGTTGAAAATTGTCCCCCAAAGTCATGAAAATTGAAGTTTGGAGGTGTTTTTTTTTTTTTTTTTAACTCCTAAAGGTCACAAACAATGACGATTTGAAGGTAATTTGTACAAAACCACGTCCAAAAATTCAATTCTCATTACTTTTAGGGGTGGTTTTCAAAACATTGCCCCGCAAAATACTCCAAAACTTCAATTCACACGACTTATAGGGGTGGTTTTCGAAACATCACTCCTAAATCTATTTTGCAGGGTGGCTTTTTGAAAATTTCCCCTAAAACTCATGGGAATTGAACTCCTAGTTACCCCATAATCAATGCCTTATTAACCCTTAGTTACCCATAATTACCTAGTGGTTACCCCCAATTAACACCTAACTACCCCTAAATGACCCCTAATTACCCCCAATCAACAACCAATTACTCCTAAATGACCACTAATTAACCTTTGACTGCCCCATAATTTACCTTAAATGACCCATAATTACCCTTAATTGACCATTGATTACCCCTAATTACCATGTAATTGACTCCTAATTAACCTTGTAATTGATTCCTAATTCACCCCATTTAACCCTTAAGTATCACTAATTATCACTAAATTACCCCTAATTACCCCTATTTGACCACTAATTGCTCCTAAATGACCCTTAATTACAACTAGTTAACCCTTAATTACCCTTGATTACCCATAATTGACCCCTAATTACCTGTAACTAACCCCTAATTATGTCATAATTGATCCCTAATTACCCCCAATTAGACTCTAATTATCCAATAATTGACGCCTTATTAACCCCTCGTTAACCCCTCATCACCACTGATTACTCCTAAATGACCCCTAATAACCCCTAATTGACCACTAATTTCCCATGGTTACCATTAACCGACCCCTAACTTTGCCTTTTCCCAATGAACCATTGCCTCTACCCCACTTGATTTAGGTTATCAATCCATGTTTTCACATGCTACATAAATTGGATCCTAATGCCTTGGTTCTTAGCCTTAAACCATAGTTTGGACCCTTATACACATCTATGATATTGTAAACATCAAATGGTACATGTTGATGTATTAGCATCGAACAAGTACTTCCACATAGGCTCGGTTTCTAGCATGTAGAAGTCGTCCTTGTAACTTCTCAGAAAACTTTAGGAAGTTTACTTTATTAGTCATTAATTAAAGTGAATGTCCTTTTAATTAATTAAGTTAAATGCCTAAGTTTACTTGGCATTAGTAACTTGAGTGAGTTTAGTAGTTAGTCCTAGCCATTAGATCTAAAGTGAACGTGAGATTAGATCTCAACCATTTATCACTTTAGGAGATCTAGGGTTAACTCAATGTAATAAAAGGAAACCTAGGTGAGAGGATGAGACACGTTGAGTAGAGAGTGAGGAGATCCCATTGAGTGGGTGAAGAGAGTTCATCCAAGTGTGAGTGGTAAAGGCTGAGGAAAGGTGCAAAGAGGCAGTGAGGGAGATAGCAGACAAGTGGGCTAGGCTATCGTTGCATTGTAATTCTTTGAAGGGTCGTTATCCCAAGAAGGGAGCCCTACTTTTATAGCAATAAAATCATCACAGATCTGGTTTTCCCACAAAGGTTTTTCCAGGGGTTGTTTACCCGAAAACTATTATTCAATCTGTGATTGGTTTCTGTTTTTAATGCTTCCGCTAATGTTTGCTTGATTACCTAGTTGTGCTAATAATTAATAAAGAGATTTTATTCGGATTATTAGTCATGTGCTAGGTTTGCAGGAAAATCAACAATACCCATATACCACTCATAGAAAAAAGATTCCCTCTATAGGGTATGTGTGGTAAGTGAGGCCCCATGCCAACCCATGGTCCACAAAAGCAACAAATAGGGCCTAAGACCTGAGGTTTCGAGAGCATGGATTAGTCCTTAACACCCATCCTTAGTTGACTAAACCTCAAAATGGTGCCTTTCTACCACTTCTATGCAAAAGACTCACTATGTAGGTTTCTTGTGGTGGTTCAAGGCCCTACACATGGTGCAGAATCCTTTAAATCAATAGTTATATCCTAACTCCCTCGTTTTTGGGCATGAACCATGGTTATAGGGCCTTAGCCCATTCATCATGCCCCAAACCTTGGAAGGGCTCCCATTTACTTTCTATACGAAAAAGGTTATTTCATAGGAACTACATGGTGTTACAGGGCCTTACACACAATGCATGATCCATTGAAGAAAAAACCAAAGCTTAAGACATAGTGTTTGGCCCCAAACCATGGTTTAGGTCATGATTCCCATCCTTCATACATAATCCTTAATTTTATGCACATATCTCTCTCTTGATTGATTTTTTGGAGCTATGTGGTGGGTGAGGCATATGATTCCCTCTATAGGGTATGTGTGGTCATCAATGAAGTCCCATGGACAACACATGACCAACAAAAGCAACAAATACAACCTAGGACCCACAATTTTGACTCAAGACCATGGATTAATCCTCAACATCCATATTTAGTTGACCATACTTCAAAATGGTTCCTTTATACAACTTGTACACACAAGACTCCCTATGTAGGTTCTATGTGGTGTTTCAAGGCCTTGCACATGGCGCATAAGCCTTGAAATCAATAGTTATAGCCCAATTCCCTATTTGTTTACCATGGACCATGGTTAGGGCCTTACGCATGGTACAAATAAAAAATTAGGGCCTATGCCCTAGTGTTTAGCCCCAAACCATGGTTTAGGTCTTGATTCCCATCCCCAATATATTATTCATTCAAGTTGTGCACATATCTATCTCTCTCGAGTTTTTGGGTCTGTCTGGTTGTTACATGCCTTGTGCACGACCCCTGAGTCCTATAATTAATATTATGTACCAAGATCCTAGTTATTTATCTAAGCCATGGTTTACACTCCAATAACCATCTTTTGTYAGATAACATCTGGAATTATTCCCTTGTTACACTCATAGGTGAAATATTCCCTCTAAASGGATTTTGTGCAATCTAGGGYCCTACACATGGCACAYGATTCTTATAAGAAATAGTTGGGGCATAACACCCTAGTTTTCATCCCCAAACCTTGTATTAAGCCTCAATACCAATCCCTAGTGTATGAAACCTTGAAATATTTACCATATATGACTCATATTTGAAATATTCCATCTATGGGGCATGTGGCATGATCTAAGGCCATATGCAAGCCCCATGAGAGCTAAAAGCGACATTTAGGGCCCAAGGCCCTAGATTTAGGCCTCAAACCATGGATAAGGCCTTGGCACCAATTCATAATGTGCCAAAAATCAAAATGGTTAGCATATACCACTGTTGTGAAAACAAATTCCCTCTCTAGGGTCTATGTGGTTGTTTAAGTCCCTACACATGGATCGTGAACACTGAAAGTACTAATTAGGTTTTATAGCCATTTTTCTTCAACATGAACCATGGAATGAGCCATAATACCCATCCCTCGTGAACCAAACCTTGAAATGGTGTCCATATACTACTCGTAGATGAAATTTCCCCTTTGTAGATCTTGTATGGTGGGCTAGTGCCCCGTGCATGGCCTGTGATCTCAAATAAATAGTTAGGGCCTGTGAGCCTAATTATCAACCTTTAGACAATGACCATGATCCTAAAACCCATACCTAGTGTTACAAACCTCGAAAAACTTATGATATACCACTTGTAGGCAAATAATTTCCCTAATAAATAAGCCTGAAAATAAATAGTTAAGACTTAAG
>JASDQU010189472.1:0-16843 GCA_032191745.1 Picea mariana | reverse complement strand
TTTTTTTAATTGTGTTTTTTCCTAAGAATGTGTGTGTTTTTTCCCTTAAAAAAAAAAAGAAAAAATGTGGTTTTTTCCTCTTTTGAAAAAATCTTGTTTGCGAAGGTTTTTTCAATTGATTTTTTTATTATAAATTATAAATAAATAAATAATAATTAATAAATAAAATGATACCTTTTTATTTAAGAGACAATATGAAGTTTTTTATTTATTATGGTACGAGTGGTCAAGTAAGTAGTTTCAATTAAGTTGTAATTTAATGAATTTGAAGTTTTTTTTTTCTGATAGTACCAGCGATCAAGGCTACGACTGAAGTTTTTTATTTACAACAATACCAATGATCAAGTGTGGTTTCAATTAATTCATAATTTTATCAATTTGAATTTTTGTATTTCTAGTAGTACCAATGATCAAGGCCATGGTTTCAATTAAGTCATAATTTTAACTCCAAAAATAAAAAGGGTGCTACTTGTAGCATCACTTTTCAATTCTAAGGTCAATTTTTTGCAATGGTATTGGTTGTCAAGGTTGTGATTTCAAACAAGTTGCAATTTTAAGCACCCTCCATAAAAAGGTGCTACCGATAGCACCACTTTTTTTTCTTTTTTTTTTGAGGTGGGTGGTTTGATTTTGGTGTTTTTGACAAAAACAAATATGGGTGTTTTGGGCTAGATTTCTCATTTTGAGGTCACAGTTCTCATTAAGTAAGTAACTATGTTTTTATCAAATCAATAATTCAAATGAAGGTAAAACCAATAGATTTTTCACCTCACTAAGTTATAATCAAAGATTTAAAATATCCTAAGCATGTTCTAGCAACTGAAATTATTGATGATATTATCGAGTTGTACAAATTTGAAAACTTTGGGTCATCCTCTTTTGCATCACTTTTTATTGCTCATAGAGATGACTTGAGAAAACTTTGGCATGAGGGATTTGGTCATCTAAGCTATCACTCATTGCAGCAGTTATATAATCAGAATATGGTGATTGGTCTTCCTCTTGTTTCTTGTATAAATGGTGTTTGTGTCAGCTTTGTTCTCAACAAACATCATCAAGACGATTTTGGAAAATGTGCCTCTTGGCATGTCTTGGCCCCCTTGTATATTTTTCATATTCATTTGTGTGTTTCGCTTCATTCTAATTATTTCTATAGGTGCAAGTACTTCTTAACTATCATTCATGACTTCTCCAAACACACTTGGATTTATTTCTTAAAACTTAAGAGTGAAGTCTTTGACATGATTTTGGTCTACAAGGCCCTAGTAGAAAAACAATATGGACATCAACTACAAAGGTTAAGAAAAGATAATGGAGGTGAATATGTTAACAAAAAAGTTACCACTTACTACACTGGACAAGGCATTTAGATGCAATAGATTTTTCCATATATACCACAACAGATAGTGTTGTTGAGAGAAAGAATCACACATTAAAGGAAAGAGAAAATTGGATGATCCAATCTAAGGGATTAAGTATTCATTATTGGGTGGAAGTTATTAATTATGTCAATTACATAGTAAATCACACTCCCACAAGTCCATTGGATGTATCTTGGGTGGTAGGGAGGAACTATTGCTACCCTCCTCACCCAAGTTCAAATCCTTGGAGTGACATGAAGTTCATTTTAATGGGTCTATAAGATTATCTTGTTGTTGAGCCTCCAAGTCTCCAAAAATACTTTTTGAGCCCCCAATTCTCCGAAAATGCTCGACCACCCCATGTTCTCTCACGAATTTCAGGGAGGTTTTCCATGGACGTATAGAGAACCAATATCTGATGTCATGAACCACATGTAAAAAAAATCACACTCCCACAAAGGCTTTAAAATATAACAACGAAAGAAGCATGGAGTAAAATTAAACCATAGGTAAGCCACTCCCATGTGTTTGGTAGTGCAACATGGGCTCATATTCTTGACAAGAAAAGGAAAGCATTACAACCTAAAAGTGGGAAGTTCTTTTTTGTTGGATATTCTAAAGATGTAAAAGGTTGTATACTTCTTCAACCTCATTCCAATGAAATTATTCCTAGGAGAGACGTAATCTTGACGAAAATGTCTCGTCTTGGAAGCCTAATTCGACATTTATTCCATCTTTGGATTGTGAGTCATCTTCAGTTTATATGCCATCCTCTCTTCACTTTGTTGTTAGTGTTCCTATTATGGTTTCTTCTTTACATGCTGACAGTGAGAATGAAAATCCACCTTCACCTGCTCACTTACCTCCAGTTGGATCCATTGAACAACACTAGTACCACCACTTCCCAGATGAGTTCATACAACATGAGAAGCAGTAGGTGATTGTACATGTGATCCTATAGATCAAAGTAATACATGTTCATTGTTTCGGTGAGCCTTCTCTCTTTTGGCTCAAGTTTCAGAGACTTGTGATCCATTAAAATTTGCAGAAGTTTCTATCCATCCAGATTGGAACATAGTGATGAATGAAGAATAGCATTCCTTAATGGAAAATGATACTTGGGATTTTGTACCTCTTCACAAAGGAAGAAAACTTGTCAGATGTAAATGGGTGTATAAAACTAAGTGTGCATTATATGGAAGTGTTGAAAGACATAAGGCCCAATTAGTTTCCAAATAATTTTCTCAAGTTAAAGGAATTTACTATAATGAAACATTTTCCCCCATAGCTAAAATGAATTCCATATACCTTGTTCTATCCCTTTCCTCCTCACATAAATGAGAGGTCCATCAAATCGATGTTAAATATATGTTATTGCATGAGGACTTGCAAGAGGAAATTTACATGGAATAGCCTCCTATTTATGTTTAGAATGACTCCAACTTCGTTTGGTGTCTTATTTAATCTCTCTATGATCTTAGCAAGATCCTCGGCCTTGGTATGCTTAGATGGATAGATTTCTTCTTGACACTGAATTTTCTAGATGTCATTATAACCCCAATGTATATACCAAGAAAGTATGGAATCATCTCATAATACTTTTTCTTTATGTTGATGACCTTATTATCACTATTAGTGAACCCAAAATTGTAAACCATGTGAAATCTAACCTTAAGAATAAATTTGAAATGGAAAAATTATGTTATTTGCATTATTTCCTTGGCCTCCAAGTATAATTACAAACAAGGAATAATTTCCCTTTCCTAGTATAAGTATGCATGTCACCTTCTATGTAGCTTTCACATGGAAGATTGTAAACCAACCCCATATCCCTTCCAATTTAGAGTCAAACTTGTTGCCACTTTGTACCATTAGTTTGTTGGTAACCTCTTATATTTGACTCATAGCCATCCTAATATTTCCTTTGTTGTTGGTCTTCTTTCCTAGCGTCGCACCCCCTCCCTCCATACCCAAATGTTGCTAAAAAAATTCAAAATTTGGCCAAATTTATTTGAATTTCAAGCATGAATTGAGGGTTGGGGGTGAATTTCTATAATATCACACCCTACTTGGCCTCTAAGTATTGCAAACCAAGGAAGGAATTTCCTTTTCCTAGTCTAAGTATGCATGTGACCTTTTATGTTGCTTTCACATAGAAGATTGTAAACCAACCCCATATCCCTTCCAGTTTGGATTCAAACTCATTACCACTTGTACTAAACCCAAAGTAGATGTCACTATATACCATCATTTATTTGTTAGCCTCTTATATTTTACTCATACCCATCCCGATATTTCATTTTTTGTTAGTCATGTATCCCAGCATCACACTCCCTCCCTCCACCCCACATTCATGTTTTAAACTTAAAGATGTCTATCAAAATTTTCCAAAATTTGGCCAATTTTACCAAATGTTTTGAGTATTTTTGAAAAAACATGGCATGGAGGGAGGGTGGGATTCCTTCCATGGATGTGATTTGACAAAATTTGGTGAATTTTGGGAAACATTTTAATAAAATTTGGTTAAATTTATTCAAATTTAAATCATGAAGGGGAGGATTCTAGAAATCCCCCCCCCCACATCCTCCCTTCATGCTTGAAATAAAACAACAACAAATTTAACCCCATATCAAGAAATTTTGACTGATTTTTCACGCGGAGGGATGGAGAGGGGTGGCTCTAGACATTACGCCCTGCCCCCCTCCCCACCATGCAATAAATTTCACAAATTTTGGTGGAATTTGGAAAAATTCAATAAATTTTCCATTGCTCCCTTCTCTCCAAGCAATAAATTTTAGAAATTTTGGTGGAATTTGGTAAATTTTCAATTAAATTTCATTACGTTTTGCTAAATTAAAGTCAATTATATTCAGAGTTTTTTAAGTTTTTTTTTTTTTTAATTTATGAAATTTCTCCTTTAAATATATCACATCAAGGTAATATTTTAATATGTTTTGTATAATTAATGAAATTAAATCCCAATGGGTTAGATTGAGTGGATGAGTGTTGTGGTTATTATCAATGAGGTCTCGAGGTCAATTCCCCAGCCAGCTATTGATGATATTTGTTGAGATTGTTGGGCCTCAAGCAATGTCCCCACCAAGTTAACACCTTTAATCAGGGCCTACGGTTTACCCCATTTACCATCCATGAAATGTGGGGAAGTAATTGAAGGGTTTCTCAATTTCTTCCATCAAAAAAATAATAATGAAATTGAGGCATAATTTGAGTGAGTGCTCATTCATTTTTTTCAAAAAATAAAATAAAATCTCAAATATAACCATTAGAAAAAAAATCGGTGATACTTAGAAATGGTAGGTGCGAGGGGGATCTCATTTGGTTCCAAATAAAATCAAGAATCAAGTTTTGAGTGGGGATTAGTAGCAACTACCAACAATCAAGTGAAATAACTCTCTCTTTTTCAAGGACTGGATATTCTAAACTCAATAAGAATTAGAAAACTAGTTTTTATAGGAAATTCAACACTTGTGATCAGACATATGTCTCATCTCTCCACTCCAAAGGATTATTCTCTAGCTAGAGTAATAACTAGAATTCAAAAGGATATCTCAAGGTTCGAAGACATTGAATTCTATCAAGTCCTTAGGGACCATAACATCATAGTTGAAAGCTATCTAACAATCCAACACAAATTGGCATTGGGGTACTTAAGAAAAACGGGGTGTTAGTATCATTATCTCACATCCTCTAATGTTTATATCCTAACCAAATATAATAACCAAACTCCATACAAATATGATGTATGGTAACAGAAATGAGTGGAAATTGAATAATAATTCGAAGCAATGAACATTATCATTAATATGCCTTGAAGTACGCTCACACACTTCACAATCAGTGTTGGTCTTGAATGTTATGGGTGTTGGTGGTGTGTTGGAAGTGGGATAATTATCCTTCTTCTAGTTTTTCATTCTCGCATGGCTTTATTGATGGGAGGTGTAAAACACGTGAAACCAAGCTCTTGGAATAGTTGTGGACATACAATAGTGGATTCATTTGTGGCAAGGTCTTTGGCAGCATGAGATTAACGTTTTGTTAGCATTTGGACCTATGGCTTCCATCTCTCCCAAGTTAATTGGGGGTTAGGAATTATGGAGGGAAATAACCCCAATTTGTTTCCATGTCAAACAATAGAAATGATGCAAAGTTTTAGGTGTTAGGAGAGAATTCAAGGGGATACCCAAATTTCCATGTTTAATCTAAACATTAAGGTAGAAAATTGGGAAGAAACCCAAAAATTTAAGCATGTAGATGTTGTGGATATCATTGTAAAGAATATAGAAAGCATGCCCTCTTTCTCTTCTTCTGCATGTAGACACTATTTTGTAGATCACTTTACACCCATGGGAATAATACTCTTAAATGGTTTGCATTCCTCCATATCAATCCTTGGAAATATTGTCTCAACATATTTCCTCTTATTCAACCAAAGTCTCATTTTAAACAATGAAAATATTGAGGCTCAATGTGGATTGTTGTACAAGTTGGTATTGAGCTTGATCAGAAGAACCTCTTCTCATTAGAATATGCAACAAGCTCACAAAGACATGAAAATTGTTTTAAATATCCCATAGAAAAAAGTGGTGATGCCAGGATCACTGATTAAGCATTATTTAAAAAATTACCAAAACACAACTTTCAGAAAACCTCATACAAAAACATCTCTACATCGACACTAAAAAATTTCAAAAAAATACCATGGAAAAAATAGTGACATTGTTAACACCACTTTTTGATTTAGGGTCTGAAATTTCAAGAATTTTTTACCTCACTAAGAAAACTGGAATTTTGTAAGGTTCTCATCATGTCAATAACTATGGTTAGACTTGCATGGTATAAGAATAATAATTATTATTAAACCATTTTTTATGGCCTCATTTTGGAAGCCACAATAAAGTTGGATTATTATATTAAGAATTGATTTTATTACATAATTTTGAATAAAGCGAGAGAATGGATGATGTTGTTGTATAATATGAATGTCAATCTAAAACTAAAACATAATTTATAATAAGAGTTAGTAGCTCTCTCTCAAGAAGTTTGTTAAAACCTAGGTTCTCTACTAAAGAACACAACTACTAATTTTTTTGATGAAAATAAATGGTGTTGACATACTAAAAAAGTGATAGTGTTTGTAAGTGAAATAAAAGTGCACATCTTTTTGTCTAAATCAAATTATTAGACAACTCATATAAATAAAAGAAAACACATATCATTGATTGAAGGTTCAACAAACATCATATTGCGATCTTCCATGTAAGCCGAAATAGAATATTCATAGAAAAACGAATGGAATATAGATGCATAAATAAAATAAACAGAGCAAGATAAAAGGAAATATAGATGTGGAAAGAAAATAAATAGAACAAGAATTGGAAAATAACAATAGCAAGAAACTTTTATTGATATTAAGAACTGGACGCAATTTTCACTTACCTTTTCAAGGAGGGAAATCCAACCTCACTAAAGCTTCGATACAATAATATTCACTTGACAAACAACTACACACCTTCTACTATAATATATAGTTTGTAATTTTCCAGAACCCTAACCACCTAGTAGACCTCTATTTATTTCATTCTCTACTACCTCATGAGGCCTTGTTTAATAGAGATTTCCCTCAATAATTAAGGAACAAACTATTCCACTAACTAGGGGACTTAAGGTGGGAACCTAACATGCCCTCCCCCTTAAAAATCAGTCGTGTCCTCAAGGATGAAGATGAGGAAATTGGTAAAGAATCTGTGTTGGTTCCCATGTAACTTCTTCAAGTTTTGTATCCTTCCATCGGATCAAAACTTCTTAGTTAGTGCACTGGTGAACACGACACTCATGTTTTTCCAAAATGGCCTCGAGCTACAAAGAAATGGAATCCTTTGTATCTAGTTCCAGAAGGGTAGTTTGAACTCTGCAATTGGACCTAATCACTTTTTTGCAGAAGGACACATGAAAAACTAGGTGGAGCTTAGAATGGTTGGGTAGATCCAATTTGTAAGCCACTAGGATTATACCTTTAAGGATAGTATAGGGTCCATAAAACTTAGGAATTAACTTATGGTGCCTCTTCTCCTTGAATGAGGTCTTTTTATAGGGTTAGAGATGAAATAACACCATATCCCTTTAATCAAAATGGAATTCAGAGTGATAATGATCAGCCTATTGCTTCATGTGATTTTGACGCAACACCAAATTATATTTGAGGGTACAAAGAATGTCAACATGGGTTGTTAGGATGTCACCCACCTCCTAAACCTTAGAGAGGGTTGGAAATAAAAAAATCACTAACAAGGGTCATTTTCCATACATAGCTTCAATGGGGATCATTTTAGAAGCACCATGGCAAGTAGTATGGTACCACCATTCAGCCAATGGTAACCACTAAACCCATTGGGGTTGTTGTTCCAAAGTAAAAAAACGTAAATAAGCTTCCAAAAAAGAATTGATTAATTCCATATGTTCATCAATTTAGGGGTGATATGATGTGATAAGATTCAATTATTTACCTTGAAGCTTAAAGAAAACCTACCATAAATTACTAGTGAAGGTGGGATCACAAGCAATAACAATGGATTTAGGCATGTCATGCAATTTAAAAAAAATCCATGAAGACTAGTACTACTATGGATACCTTGAACAGGTATTGTAAGACATAGAAGTGAGCATATTTGGAAAGTGTTGATCCATTTTCATGTCATAACCTTTCTTATTATGCTAAGTATCACTAGGAGGGAGAACCTTCTTTTGATCCCAATCTATGGTCCCCATGTGCTTTATATAAGTCTCATTGTCCCATATTACTTATTGGAAGAAATCATGTTAGTTTTACACTTAGTCTTAATTCCTTCCATGTGTAAATTCCTTTCATCGTATCTTTTCCCCACACTTTTCATACTTCATCCTTTGCATACTCGTCTTTCCACGTGATTCAACACTTAGATTATTTTCAAAATTTCCTCTTGCAGAGAAGTCAATACACACCATTCATCCACATTTTCGTGATCCTCACTTTGCACTCTGCACTTCCATAACCCCCATTTTACCCCAACACTTGAGTGATTTTCTAAAAATCCCGCACTCTCTTCTATAATACTCCTTACTTAGTCATTTTTCAATTTATACCATCCTCACGTCACCATTTCTCTACATTACTTGCACCTCTCTATACCATTTCCCTATACATAGTCAATTTCTAGTTATTTTCTCATGCAAAGAACTTTACATCAACCTATAGCTCTGCATGACTCTATCTCCACATGAATCTACCTTTGCAAGACTTGTCTCTCCATCCTCTTCATAGACCGTGAGTCCCATACTTAGTGTATTCTCACACTGGACAATAATTCATCACTTTCGAGGAAATTATGGTTCATTAATAAGGTTTTGAATCTCAAGGACAAAGATGGTTGCCAGAACTAAAGGAGGATTTATTATCCTAATTTCCCATAGAGCACTTTCTTATCAAGTATAATTTCTATTTATGATTCACATGAGTTCCTAAAGAAATTGTACACACTGAAAGGATATATCATTAAGGATTATTTATGAATTAGGCCTTTAAACAGTTTAATCTTTGTAACCTATATTGATAACCTTCACATATATTAAATCATATTGAAAGAAGTGAGAAATATGGCAGCTAGAAGAAGAAAATAACAATTCTATGGAGACATTATCAACTCTCTTCTCTTCAAAATAATGATTTCCATTGGTCTATGGAAAATCAGTGGTACTCAATTTGGACAATTAGTCTGGTAAAGGTTGGTTGCATGCCTGAAGATTTTGACATCAAAGAAATAGTTTCTTTATGTGCAAGTAAATTCAACTCAAAGTGTAGGTTGATTCCAATTATCGTGGAAGGAAAGAACCATATTCTCCTAACCCCAAATATATTCATAAGAATTATTCGGTTGCCTACCTCAAACAAATTCCTTTGGATTTCAGAAGTTGATTCCTTTTTAGATTCACCTGGTGGTGTTGTGAACCTATTAAAGGATTTCTTGGCGTCACCTGCTAAAATGTCGATTGATACTACTCAAGTTAATATTAACTTACTATCATAGCCACATCATGATTTCTCTTCTCTTTTCCTACGACTCATGGGATGAGAATCCACATCCCATATCCCATGGTATGTATTATGTGTTGAGACATTTTCATTTCATAACCTTTTATATTATGCTAAGTATCACTAGGAGGAAGAACCTTATTTGCATCCCAATATATGGTCCCCCGTGCCTTATATAAGTCTCATTGTCCCATATTACTTATTGGAAGAAATCATGTTCTTTTTACACTTAGTCTTTATTCCTTCCATGTGGAAATTCCTTTCATTAGATATTTTCCCCACACCCTGCATACTTCATCCTTCATATACTAATTTATGCAACTCCCCCCTTCCCTCCTAGGGATTTTGCAACCTCCTGGTCTTGGATCTTCAAGTTCCTTGAACCAAATTGGCTCTTTGTGCCTTCAATAGACACAAAACAAGTGACACACAGGTCCCTTTGATGTTACCTGCAGGTTCGAGTTACTCACAACCCTACTCTCTAGCGCTTTTGGAAACAACAACCTTACGAGTGCTAGCCCCTGCACTAGACTCTTTCTCCTATGTGACCACGGGTTGTGACCGTGGGTCAGCTCTTCGTAACTTTGGGCTTCGGACATATCACGACCTCCATCTTTGGTTCTTTCTGAAACGCTTTCCTCTGAATTCACGGATCTTTGTCGCGTGTCTTCCTAGATATGATGGTCCAGCTATACTTCGTATTTCATGACTTCGTGAATATTTCACCTACTCCACACACAAATTCTCCAAACCTTTATTTCCTAGATTTTCTAATCCGCTGCCATGTATCCTCCTCACAGCCAACGGCTAGGATCACTTCACGACTTCGGGACTTCAGCGACTCCGCTTCACAAACACTTTAAACACTCCAAACTATGAAGAGCCAAAATGTTGCACGGCTATCCTCCATGCAACTTTCCCAGATCTGACAGTCTTGAATGATTTCGATCCCTCCTAGACGAATCTAGCTCGTTAAATTTTTGGAAACCTTAAAGGGCTCCTCCCTTTGAATATTTCTCACCGCTCTTCCTCTTGAAATTTTTTCTTTCTCTAACTTTTTCCTCCTTAGACTTCTCTCTTTGACACTTAGTCAAATTTCAGCCTATGCACGCCTTGGAACAGGTCCTCCTCCATGACTTAACTTCTATGTGGACGAATTTCGCTACTCCTCCTGAGCTTCTGATTCAAAAGAATCTGTCGCACACTCCTTGCAGACAATATTCACCCTATGCATGCAAATATCCAAGCTACCTTCCTTGGACTTTCTCCTCCCCAACATTCTGAACTTCCCAGAACGATTTCTCGATACTTAGCCAAGTATCGACTCTACACGCATTTGCGACAAAATTGCTTCAATATTGACTCTTGAAGGATGACTATGCACTCCTTGCAACAGTCCTTCCATGCTTTATTGTTCCCCCTAAAAAATATGACTCTGAGTGTGTTTTAGTCTACACACACCTTCAAACTATCTCTCCTGAACTTTATGTGTCAAAGAGGACTCTGCCACGCACACCTTGCGGACACTATGCACTCTTTGCACATATAAAGTTCATGATATCTCTTCTGAGCTTATGAGTCGAAATAGACCCTGTCATGCACACCTTGCGGACATTATGCACTTTGTGCACATATAAATTTTGTGTTATCTCTTATGAGTTTATGAGTCGAAATAGACCATGTCACGCACACCTTGTGGACATTATGCACTCTTGCACTTGCTCGTAGAAGAGAAACAATTGAAACTTATCTAAACCTTCAAAGATTCATACATTCAACCATGTAAATGCATTCATAAACACAAGAATGAGTAAATAATAGAGAATTACAAGTAAATAGAAAGCCTACCATTCATTCCTTCTGATAGACACAGTAACTGCAACACCAGACATTTGGAACAGTGCTTCTCTGTTATATTCACTCAATTGAAAATATACATGTGTTCATACATTCTGATAAGCTTCAACAATTTCTATAGCATATACAACTATAGCAACTACAATAATAACTTCAGAAACTAGAATGCCAACAACCTCTTCTGGGCAACAATACAAAGCTTTATACAAGAGGGGCTCTTCGAGCCTTTCCCTCCAACTACTCTAGAGCTATACAATCGAAATACAAGCATTCAACTACTTAGGATTTATTACAATAAATATTTGTGTCAGATAGATAATATCAAACACTTCGAATTTGCACTACACGTAACTTCATTAAAATAAAATACATCCTCCAACGATCTCATGCGATCGTCCAGCTCCAAAACATTAAATATGCTCATAATTTTCAATCCCTTCAGAACATTTGCATGATACACCTTCTTTAATTCAAAATTGTTTCTTCAAAATGCGCTATGGTGGGCTTATCTGTCCTCCACTCGTGCTTTGTTGGCGATGTTCCTGCATCATACTCCTCTAGCTAAAACTTCATGGACTCTTGTTCATGAGCTCATGCACTGACCTTCCATGTTTCTGAATATCCACTTTGTTTACCCAACTAGCATCTTCTATTAGGTGTCCTTTCCATTTTACCAAATACTCAAAATATGTTTTTCTTCTGGTCTTCTTACAAATTCGTCGATCTACGATCTTCTCCATCTGCGGATTCTCTGCTATAGGAATTTACTCTTTCCATTGAATCTCTTTCTAATATTCTAATACTCTAGTTCCATCTTCCCTATAAGGATACAGGTCTGCAATGTTGAATATGGGTGATATACCCACATCTTCTGGAAGCTCTATCTCATAAGAATTCTCATCAATTTTTCTTAGGATCTTGCACAGTCCTAACTTCTTCAGCTTTAGTTTATTATATGTTCCTCTTGGGAACCTCTCCTTCCTGAGATGTGCTAGAACTTGATCTCCTACTTCAAATTGAAGTTTCCTCCTAAGTTTATCAGCTCTGCGTTTATATTCGTTGTTGCTCCTCTACAACTGCTCTTTGATCTGATTATGAAGCTCCTGCATTTCTATAGTAAATTCTTCAACTCCAGTGCTTCTGAATTCACTTTGCTCCAAATCTCTTAACTCTGACACTCCCCTTGGATTCATTCCATATACTATCTGAAATGGTCTCTTATCGGTACTTATGTTTACTAAGTCATTGTATGTAAACTTGGCTTGTGCTAGAATCTGATCCCACTAACTATGATGTTCAGTGACCAAAATTCTCAGCAAATCTCCTAAACTCAGATTCACCACCTCAGTCTATCCATATGTTTGAGGGTGATATGTGGAACTAAAGGATAGTTATGTTCCTAGATTTTTCCACAATGTTCTCCAGAGATGACCAACAAATTTGGTATCTCTGTTTGAGACAATACTCCTGGGCAATCCATGAAGTCTCGCAACTTCCTTGAAAAACAAGTTAGCAATGTGCATTGCATCACTGATCTTCTGGCATGGGATAAAGTGTTCCATCTTTGAAAATATTTCAACTACCACAAATATGGAATCACTTCCTCTGTGTTTCCTTGGCAATCACAACACGAAATCCATGCTTATTTCATCCCAAGGCATCTCTGGAATAGGCAATGGTTGATACAATCCAGTATTTTGTTTATTTCCCTTTGCATACTGACAAATCTTACATCTGTTCACAAATTTCTTCACCTCTGCCCTCATACCTGGCCAATAGTATGAACTGTTCAACTGTGCAAACGTTTTGTCATGGTCGAAATGTTCAGCTATACCTCCACTATGTTTTTCCTTCAGTAAATTATCTCTCATCGAGCATTTTGGTATTCACAACTGGCACCCTTTAAACAACAACCCATATTGAATCAGGTACTATGTCCACTAACTTTTGTCTCTGAGCACATGATTTGCACATGCTTCATATGCCTCCTTAAAATTTGGATCATCACAATACATTTCCTTAAGGCGTTCAAACCCCATGGTTTTCACTTGAAACTCCTGCAGAATTAGACATCTCTTCCTCAATGCATCAATAACTTTGTTAGTATTACTAGAAATAGGTTTAATGACAAAAGTGAATTTTTTTATAAACTCTATCCACTTAGCATGTCTTTGATTTAACTTCTCCTTTCTAGTTATGAATTGTAAAGCCTGATTATAAAACAAACTCCTTTGGAACAAGGTAGTGTGATACCCCTAGTACGAGCCCCAGTTGTATTATGAATTGTAAATTGTAAACATGTTTTGCAGCCTGGTGAGTCGATCAATTATAAGGTGGTAGGCTTATGTGTTAGTAGGCCGGAGATCCTAGGTGTTAAAGGCCAGGAGCCTATTTTGTACATGTAAATATTCATATTATTAATATAAAAACATTGTTGTGTGTAGATCGACCACGATAAAAGAGAATGGGGGACTAAGCTCCACTAGGCTGGGTAAGGGAGAGAGGGCTAAGAGATTGGAAAGAGGGGATAAGCCTAAGGGCTTAAGTCCAAGAGAATAATAATTTATTATTATTCCAAAATTTGTTTAAAAGGATATGTTTTTATCCTAAGTTCCTTGGGGAGGATAGGTGACTTCCAAATGGAAAGGAACGTGCTTCATGAGCAACAGGTGTTGGCTCAGGAACATGCAGACTTAAGGGGGGAATTCTTGTTGTTGTGAACTCACGAAAACACTCACTCACTCACACAAGGAGGTTCAGGCATAGACAGTTTTGGCTCTCACGCTCTCATCATCTCCGCTATGCTAGACCAGTATTCCCCATCTCTCCTCACAAGTTCACTCACGCACTGAGCAAGCATGCAGCCATCCATTTCCACCATTGTTGAACTCGTGGCCATTATGCACCTCTGTAATTTACTGAGTCATCCATTTCCTTACCCGACTTAGCTATTTCGGTTTGAAGAGGTGGGTGGTCAAGCCCGTGGTTGAAGAGGTAGGTTGTCAGGCCTGTGAGAAAATATCTCTCTAGGTGAGAGAGGTTGTTTTGCATTGAAGAAGCAGGTTGCCAGGCCTGTGACCAACTCTCTGCGGGTGAGAGAGTGTGTTGAGGAAGTGAGTTCTCCTGGAGGAAGTCTCGTAGCTGCTACAAAGCTCTGAGAGTTCTGATCTGGCATGTTGTTGAAGCCTAAGGTAAGGGAGGTGGAGCAACCAATGGACTATGTGAAAGTGAAGATGTATACTCCTGGGGTGGGATAGGCATGTGGGGAATGAGAGTCTATGAGCAGTGGATGTAAGTGGCTCATGGGATAGAACCCTTCCTCTTAAACTATGTGACTTTCCTATTTACCTTTCCGATCCTAGGAATCCCTTTCCTGGTGGAGTTTAGTCCCAGCTCGAGGATGACCCACTGCTGAGAGTGATGAGTAGTGTGGTCTAAGGCTAAGAGGTTTGTGGAAGGTTTGCACGCATTTGGTAGTTTTTCTGCAGTTAAAATATAAGTATCATTTCCGTGCTTAATTATGTACATTATGCATGTCTGTGATTCTTGAAATGTTATCATGTGTTCTGTTGCATGTATGAATTACTGTCAATTCCATTTGAGTATGTATGGTAGCAATAATTTTGTGTTATTTTTTTTAAATTCATCATAAATGCATGTTATATATGTGTGTGTGTGTGTGTGTGTGTGTGTGTATGTTCCTCTGTGGTGATGCCCAGCTTGTTGGTGGTTGGGGGAATCACAAATTGGTATCAGAGTTAAGAGAGATGTCGTGTAGTGACGTTTCCCAGCCTGTTGGTGGCTAGGGACATTACAAATTGGTATCAGAGCCAAGGTTAAATCACTAAGCTTGGATGGGCTGGATAAGTGGTCATTAGAACCATGGTTTCAGAGAGAAATGGTGCCAAGAGGTTACCTTGGCCGTGTTATGAAGCCTAGGGGGTTTAGCGGTATGTAGAACCATGAAAGACTTGGTAATGGGCCGCAGAGTAATGTGGGTCATTGGAATTTGTTCATGAGAAGGAGGAAAATTCTTGATCGTCGGATCTGGAGAAAAGTGCAGGATAGTTAATCTGCAAGTCCTTAAGAATTTGGGACTTTGGCAAAGTATGTGTTATAGAGCAGAAGAGGCCGAAGTCTGAAGTCCCCAAAGAGGATCTACATAGTAGATCAAGGTAGAAGAGCTCGACCATTGGATCAAGTCATGGGTGGAAGTTACGACATGGTATGGGGGGCAGAGAGCTCCTGAAGCTCTGAAGTCAAGAGTCAATCTGGACCGTCCGTTAAGAGGGACATGTTTCAGTAGATTCGTTGTTCGGGATTTCGGCATTCAGGAGAATTAGTGTGTGCTGAGGAGAAAACTCTTGAAGCTCTGAAGAGCCGAAGTAGTGAGTCATGATGACATCACCTAGAGGTGGCGTGGACCTCTGGCGTGGACCTATCTTATACCTGCCACGTGCCCCCACCTGGAATGTTGACAGTTGTACTATGTGGGCCATAAGGTTGCATAACATAGTTAAAGGTCAGCGGGCCCACACTGGCATTAATCATGATACATCAAGATCAATGACCAGGAGGCATTGTGGAGACCCAAGTTGAATGGGAGTTAATTTTCCAAGGTGGTCCCACAATCCAAACCATGGTTTTACCGAGGGGTTACGTGTTAGTTTCAGAAGAGTTGCGGGATGAAAGGTGGGTTACTCCAAATTGTAGAAGCATGCCCCCACAATTTGAAAGGCGTTAATTGATGTGACTATTCGATATCTTAGTTCAAATACGAAAATCATGGGTCCAATGGACGCATGGCACCAGTTGTGAAGTCCAGAGACTTGACACTCCGGAAGAATGTTTCATAAGGGAACGAAAGGAAGAACTTTCAAAAGTTTCATAATGCTGAGGTGACGAGATGTAATGACGTCACCAAAGGTGACATGGAAGTGATCAGAGATTAATGGTTCAGGGTGTTGGGGTGTGCAGATGTGAAATCCTCTGAAGTCCCAAAGCTCCGAAGCTCCAAAGTCCCGGAGCTCAGACGCTTGAAGTTCCATAGTGGGTGTCAGTCGTTGGATGTTGGGTAGTCGTGGACTATTGATCCACCCTACTTCGTGAGCTCTTCAATCTAGAGCTCCGAGAGATTTATTGTGATGTGCTTTGAAAACTTCTAAAGTCGAAGGCCCTAAGTCCCTAATAAGTGCCTATCGACCTAGCGCTTGGCCACAGCCCATGGTCGCATGGGTTAGGGGCTAAAAGAAAGGGGCTAGTGCCTGAAAATTATTGTAGAGCAATGCAAAGCTCAGAAAGAAAAGATCTATGGGGATTATTGATTGATCGAGAACCACAGAATGAAATCTGAAAGTTTTCTTTGAATCAAATTGGTTTATGAATACTATGGAATTTGTTAAGCATTGATGGCCTGACGAATTTCGGTTGACTATGTTGGATCATGTTGTCATTGATGCCAATGGTTTGATTGATTGATGTCATTGATTGATGTCAAGTGATTGATTGATGTCAAAGGATTGATTGATTGATGATTGAT
>JASDQU010189471.1:20131-32592 GCA_032191745.1 Picea mariana | reverse complement strand
CAGAGCTTCCAATTTCTCATAAGTTGGTGGAGGCACAAGTTGTCGTAGTTGTATCTTCCTTTTTCTCTATTTCATTCTTAGATACAGATATTGTTATATGGATGCACACAACTTTGGGATTGAACTTGGCATGAGGTTTGTGATGGAGGATTGGTGAGGCTTGTGATAGAGGATTGATGCAATGAAGAAAAGTTATATACCTATGTATTAATGAGTGGTTTGAATTAGAAGAGTTGTCAAGTATGGAAACACCATTATCTTTAGAGGAGTTGAATTATTTGCACCCAAGTAGATGGTAGCAAAATACCTACCTTGAATTTGGAAGAGCACAAGAATCCACTATTATGGAGACTATTTTTATTGTAATTTGTTGCTATCATTAGCATTGTCTATGATGTTGCTTATACAGATGCTTCAGTTGTCGCCTATGTCCATGTATTTGAGTTTTCTCTGGGTGCTACTTGATATGCATATGAATCAATAGGGAATAGATTTCTTCCAATTGAGATAACTATGATGCTTCAATTGTCTCCTATGTCCATGTCTTTGAGTTTGATCTGAGTGCTACTCTATTTGTATATGAATCCATAGGGAATATATTTCTTCCTATTGAGATAACTATCCATATTTTTACCGTGAAAGATGATGTTGATGGGGAGCTTCTAGATAGGCCATTTGTCTGCAACATTGTGTCCATGCAGAGTGTCTTATGTGTCCATCCATGGAAAATTAGGGTAGAGGAGCAGGTGCATGGCATATGCACACACAGGTGGAGGAGTGGGTGCATGGAAAATGC
Organism: Picea mariana; assembly: GCA_032191745.1. Lineage (NCBI taxonomy): Eukaryota > Viridiplantae > Streptophyta > Pinopsida > Pinales > Pinaceae > Picea > Picea mariana. Next base: position 31,796 of record JASDQU010189471.1, on the reverse strand, counting down.
ACACACAGGTGGAGGAGCAGGAGCGTGGCAGATGCACGAGAAGCAGCAATGATTTAATTCATAGATGAAATGGCTGGAAGGAGAAATTATGCACAAGGATATTACCGAGGATTATGGTGGCTTTAAAGGGAAATATTTTACTACAATTACATTACCGAGGATTTCGTGAACACATAGAGGGAAAAAAATTATTACAATCACATTGGGAGGAGGCGCAGTAAGACTTCAAGTTCTTTGGCCAATGAAATAACAGATAATTAATATTAAATGTTGTTATACCACAAATTGTCACACCAATACAATGGAATACAACTACATCAACCCCTTGATGATGGTATATAAGCACCTATGGAGGTATGGATGAGGCTATCTCACAAATGCAAATTGACGTGACAATTTATGATATAACAAATGGTATTGAAAATTTAATTTAAATCAGTTTTTTTTTAAACTTTGGTTAAATAGATGCATATTCCATGTTAAATCATCGACTAATTACAAGTCAATGCCAAGTCAACCCTATATACCATGTATGTAGGAAAGTATAATAACTCAACATATTTGATAAATTAAAAGGTATTAATATTTTTAATATAATTTAAAATGTTGAAAGTGATTATGTATTTTTTATTTTATTTTTATAATATGTGTTTTTATTATCAAGGGTATACGATTAAATGGTGGTAATACATTTAATAGTTGTATCTTCTTTTTAATCTCTACTATCCAATAATTTATCTATTTCTATGTTAATTATGAAATCAAAGGTGTTTGAATATTAATTAAGAAATTAAAGATGTCTAATTGACAAATGAAAAATGTGTGTATAGATAGTGATTCCTATTAACATTCATTATCCACTATTGATATTGATGTGMTAATTTTTGTTAACAATATAATTTAAATCATTATAAAATATTCAACCAAAAAATATATATATCATAATGGAATTTGAASTAAARTATGGAAGATAACAATTTCYCATCTTTATTATTCAAACTAAATTTATTAACATATATTAATTTTATACTTATCAAAATAATACAAATYATTATTTAAAAATATCATCATAAATAAAAATATTATTTTCCAAAACACTTATATTATTTCTAATTATYATCATAATATAAATCTATTATAAAATCAAAATTTACCTTTTTTAATTACTTTTAATTATCCAAATTATATAAAAAAATACGTTATAAAAAATATTATATAATCCATCATTATCCATTGAGGTAGAGGATTAAATCCAACCTATATGAATTGCAATTAAAGAACATATTGATATAAAAATATTGTCGAAAATGACATTCAATTTAAGTGCGAGTAATGGCATATTTGGTGACCTTAGTTGTAGATCCAATATCTTGTAAGTTTAAGTGTAAACCTTGCAGGTTTAATAATGATGTAAGTCGTAATTGAAGAATATATTGATATAAAAAAATGTTTAATATAAGTGTAAGTAATCTTGTATTTTACGAATTACAACCCACTGGAGGTATTATGGGTCAGCATTCCACATACATGAAATGACTGTTGGAATCACACCAATGCCCCAAATCACAAAATCGAAATCGTGAAGAGTGAAATCGAAGGGGAAACTTATTATGCGTTGAAAAAATGACCATCTCCATCATAATGGCTCCTTGTAATGATACCCCACCAATAAGGGTTCGATCCTGGTTTCAGAAGGAGAGTAATGAGAATGGATAGAACCAGAGCCGAGTCGACTGATTTTTTGAAATATTTATTGGCGGGAAGGATGAAAGTTTGAAGCAGATCCAGTCATGAGGGGTAGAGGGACCAAATGGATCCATTCGGGGGGTTAACGTTGAGTCTTTGTAGTTTTTAAATCTTTTAGACTCTCTTAGCTCTGATAGAAACTGTTATTGTAACCCTTTTTCTGGTCACGGGTCACTGTTAGAAGTATGGGACCCTCTGTAATCTTTGAATCCTTTTACCTTTAATGCGGGATCTTATTGTATTAAATCTCCTTGATATTTTGGCTCATAGTGCTCTCTTTTCCTTCCACGTTACTATCTTTGGAAACTGGTCCATTGATGAGCTTGTTATTGTGTTATAGGTGTCAGTTCTTTCTTTGATTTTATGCCTTCTTCTTAACTGTTTTTGTCAGAGCACTTATGGGCCCACCAGACGAGGTGGGTGGGCAATATGTCGCTCTAAATGTGACTAAGTCTTCCAATTGCAGTTTTCATTTAACCTCTCTGCCACCCTTTCTTGGTATTACTCTTTCAAAGGTTTCTGCTGAACTTTCAGGAGACATAGAAGCCTTTCCTAGGTTTAATCACTCTCCACAGTATATTTCTAGTTTAGCAAGATCACCAGTCGATCCAGTTGAGAGGGGTGTTTTCCCTCAACCAGCTCATAGCCTTTTGAAGTCTCAGAACAAGGTTCGGGTGCAACCTTCACCTAATGGACGTAAACGTAAGTTGTGGAAACCAAATAAGGTGACTAAGAAGCTTGTGATGGGCTCTAACACTGGTTTGGAGGAAACCTGTCATATGGCTCTCTATGTTTTAGTCAGTCGTGTCTCCTACCACTATCTACTACAGGAGCCTCTAGAGGCTTGGATGGAGAAAACATGGAGCCCTATTTTGGGTTATTCGTCTAAGGTTATTTTCCTAGAAAAAAGATGGTTGGGTTTCATTTTTCACTCTCCCGAGGACACTGTTATTTTATTGGCATCCCGATGGTTGTTTGGTGCTAGTAGTATCATGTTGAAGAGATGGAGGGTATCCTTTGATCCAGATACAGATTATTTTCCTTAGAGACATCTATGGGTACTATTACCAGGACTTCCTCTCTACTTTTGGAACGAAGGAGATTTAAAAGCTATCGGTGATGCTCTGGGTACCTTTATCTCTCTAGATGTCCCTACTCTCAAATCTCCGGTAAGAAAGGTGGGAAAATTTCTGGTGGAGCTGAATATCCATGGCAATTTTCTAGAGGCTATTGATATCGAGTGGTGTGGTAGGAGGAAAAAACAACGTTTAGATTATATGGGGATCCCCTTTCGTTGTAATCATTGTCACATCACGTGTCATTTACGTAGAGACTGTAAAGTATTAGAGGTAGTGGAGGAACCTGATGAGGAACTTGAAAACCGGGATGTGTCGGATTGCTCCCCTACTGTGGTGATGTTTGGCTTAGGAGACCCCCTCTATAGGTCGGAGGTGAATCTACAGGAAGATTCGTTGGACACTCTTTCTAGTAAGATAAAAACTTTTTTTACTTCACTTTTTGAGTCATTAACTACTTGGGAACGGGATGCTATGGACTCCTCACCTTGGTTAAAGAGGTTGACTTGCTATGAATCTCCCCCCAGTGTTGTGGAAGAAGTGCAAGGAACTACTAATAATCTAAGGTTTGTTTGTCACGAGTCGAACTGTGAGGTCCCATCAGATCCTATTGAACAGAACTCTGTTCAAAATGGAAGTAGTCCTCCTTTTTTGTCTCAGTGTCTAGACTCTCTTCATGTTGACCCTGAGATCTCCCAGTCAGTATATGTCTCCACATTACCTATGTCTCCTTCATTTGATGTGAATCTTATGGGATGTAGGGAATCGTAAGTTGATGATGAGGCCCTATTAGCTGTCTTTGACTCCCTTTTACCAAATGGAAGGGACCAAAACTTATCTATCCCGTTACCAGTTTACCTTGGTAAAGCAGTCTATAATGATACTGCGGGTGGGGATAAAGCCTCGACTTCCACTATCGTTCATGAAGGCTCAGGGAAGGAGTTCGCTTGGTCAAGAGGCTTGGGCATAGAACTCTCCCCCATTAAAACTAGAAGCTCTAGGAAAAAGCTGGGAGGTGGTTCATGTACTGTTGGTGTAACTGAAACTTCCACTTCTGACAATGGGGCACTTAGAGCATTGAAGGCCCTAGCAAGGGAGAAATAATGATTTTTTTGTCCTTGAATATAAGAGGGATAGGGGTCTCCCTTAAATCCGTTGTGTTCTACAGGTTATTGGATAGTGTTCGTCCAGATATAATTTTCTTACAAGAGACCCTTGTTCAGGAACAAAAAGCCGGAGGTTTTTTGCATAATTTTCGACTGTCCTGGGTTTTTTGTGCTGTCAATTATCTAGGCTCTTCGGGTGGTTTTCTAGTTTCCTGGGACTAGAATTCCTTTTTTTACATCCTACTCTGACTTGCGGGGGTATTCATCTATCGGGAAAAATTTTAGTTACTCAATGTCTATGGACCTTGCTCGGATAAACGAACTTTCTGGGATAAACTGGCTGACAGTGGTATTCTTTATATTGATAATTTGATCATGACCGGTGATTTGAACATCACACTCTCATCTAGTGAAGTGTGGGGAAGTACTAACTTTCCGGGTTCTATGGCAGATCATTACAAAATATTGCTTCAATCAAAGGATCTTGTGGATATTCGTCCAGACAAGCTTGTACCTACTTGGAGAAATGGTCGTCAGGGGACACTTGTTATTGCAAATCATCTAGACAAATGATTTATGTCTGAAGGTATGTTATCATCGAGTAGTTATTATCGTACCTGTGTGGAATATCCATTCATTTCGGATCATGCTCCAATTATTTTTCAGTTGGACTTAGTGTCGGTTTACAAGACTTATCCCTTTAAACTAAATCCGATCTGGTTACTTGAACCTGATTACAAGACTTTAGTTTATAAAGTATGGAAGGACCCTAAATACTTTGTAGAAGTGGGTTACCAATGTCAGTTGGTATGGAAATTAAAATATCTCAAACAACAGACAAAGGTTTGGTCAAAAGAGAGAGAAGACATTCTGGTGAAGTGTTTGGCATACCTGGAATCTCAGATAAAGGATACATTTCTAACTTCCGTGGAGGACAACACTCAAGATAAAAAAGAAATATTGCTCTGGAATCTGGAAAAGGAAAGGAACAAATTACTGAGCTTCAATGAGGAAAAATGGTGTCAACGCAGCAAAGCGATGTAGATAAGCAGTGGTGACAGCAATACAAAAAAATTTCATCAATTTGTGAATCAGAGGCACATCCATAAACATATTTGGGAAATATATGATGAAGAGGGTTTTCGACATACAGGGCAAGCTGATATAAAGGAGGTAGGGGCACAGTATTTCAAAAAAAATTACAAGGCACGTGAAGAATCTTATACAAATGAAAAAGTTGAAGTTACTAATATCTTCCACATAATAGTTCAGGATGAGGAGTCAAATATTTTATTTGAGCCAGTGTCAGCTGAAGAAATAAAGAAGGTCCTTGAATTGTTCAAAAGGGATAAGAGTCAAGGCCCCGATGGCTGCACTATGGAATTTTTCTCAACCTTTTTTGATCTGGTTGGCGAAGATCTGGTTCAAGTGGTGGAGGAATCTAGGAGAATGGGAAATATTCCAGGTTGTTTAAATTCCACATTCCTAGCATTAATACTAAAGAAAATAATCCTGCAACTTTTGGGGATTATAGACCAATATCCTTATGCAATCTATGTTATAAGTTGATATCTAAAGTTATAGCCAACATGATTAAACCTATTCTGTCATGCAATCTTTCAGAGGAACATTTAGGGTTCCTAAAAGGTAGAAGAATCGAGGATGTTATTGGTACAACACACGAATGTTTTCATAGTATTTCAAAAAGAAAAAATATTAAATCTATGATTCTAAAACTGGATTTGCGTAAAGCTTATGACTGCATAGATTGGGATCTTCTTCATATGATTCTAATACAGATCGGTTTTGGTTATCAAATGACAAAGTGGATAATGAGTTGTGTAACTTCTCCTACCTATGTTGTATTAATCAACGGGGAGACTACAGACTTCTTTTGTAGTGGGAGGGGTTTACAACAGGGATGCCCTTTGTCTCCTTTATTATTCATCATGGTGATGGAAGGATTCAGCCTCTTATTGAACAAAAGAAAAGTGGAAAGAAAGCTTACTGGTATAAAAGTTTCTAGTATGATAAATATCCTTCATTTATATTTTGTAGACGATGTTTTAATACTAACCAAGGTTGATCTTCTTGAGTGGAGGGAGATAAAAAACCTCATTGTTTTATTTTGTAAATCACCAGGTCTGCAGGTAAACTCAACGAAAAGTACAGTACACTTTGAGGGCCTCTCTGAAGCAGAGCCCTTACCTTTCAAATATGTTCTCCCGTACACCTTTACTGCTTTACACTTAGGTTTCAAGTACTTGGACTTTCATTTGAAGACATGACCTCAGAGGGTGGCAGATTGGTCTTGGCTAATAAATAAAATTGAAAAGAAGATTGGCAACTGGTGCTATAAATGGCTCTCATTGGGTGGAAGGTATATCCTTCTCAAATCGGTGCTGGAAATCCAACCGATATATTGGATGGAAGTGGAACTCATACCTCGGTCTATCATCAACCAAATTCGTAAATTAAGTTTCAACTTTCTGTAGAATGGCCATAGTTTATCCAGTCATATCCATCTATGCAGTTGGGAGATTTTATCRTGGCCAAAATCTTATGGAGGTTGGGGTTTAAGGAATTTATCACATTTCAATATAGCTTTGAATTCTAATACGCTATGGCATGTTCTTTTCCGGSATGGTATATGGAACAAGATTGTTATGGATAAATACTTAAAKCATTCAACTGTTATAGACTAGTTMAGATCGGCTATTTTCAAACARAGATTATCATCTAGGATCTGGAATAACTTACTAAAGTCAGTCCACCTTTTAACTCACTGGCTTAGTTGGCTKCCAGGCTCRGGACAACRGATATCTATTGGTAAATATTTTATACTGGGAGTGTGTGATAGATCTCTACTATCAAAAAACCTTATAGATCATCTTCACATGAAAGAGATTAAGGTACTTGCCCAWCGCWWMGSTRCTGATCMAKMTTCMWWTAWKMWTAWWKGAAKMTKGATCMGTASCKWWGCKATGGGCAAGTACCTTAATCTCTTTCATGTGAAGATGATCTATAAGGTTTTTTGATAGTAGAGATCTATCACACACTCCCAGTATAAAATATTTACCAATAGATATCTGTTGTCCCGAGCCTGGAAGCCAACTAAGCCAGTGAGTTAAAAGGTGGACTGACTTTAGTAAGTTATTCCAGATCCTAGATGATAATCTTTGTTTGAAAATAGCCGATCTTAACTAGTCTATAACAGTTGAATGATTTAAGTATTTATCCATAACAATCTTGTTCCATATACCATCCCGGAAAAGAACATGCCATAGCGTATTAGAATTCAAAGCTATATTGAAATGTGATAAATTCCTTAAACCCCAACCTCCATAAGATTTTGGCCATGATAAAATCTCCCAACTGCATAGATGGATATGACTGGATAAACTATGGCCATTCTACAGAAAGTTGAAACTTAATTTACGAATTTGGTTGATGATAGACCGAGGTATGAGTTCCACTTCCATCCAATATATCGGTTAGCTTTCCAGCACCGATTTGAGAAGGATATAACTTCCACCCAATGAGAGCCATTTATAGCACCAGTTGCCAATCTTCTTTTCAATTTTATTTATTAGCCAAGACCAATCTGCCACCCTCTGAGGTCATGTCTTCAAATGAAAGTCCAAGTACTTGAAACCTAAGTGTAAAGCAGTAAAGGTGTACAGGAGAACATATCTGAAAGGTAAGAGATCTGCTTCAGAGAGGCCCTCAAAGTGTACAGCAGTTTTCGTTGAGTTTACCTGTAGACCTGGTGCTTTACAAAATAAAACAATGAGGTTTTTTATCTCCCTCCACTCAAGAAGATCAACCTTTGTTAGTATTAAAACATCGTCTACAAAATATAAATGAAGGATATTTATCATACTATAAACTTTTATACCAGTAAGCTTTCTTTCCACTTTTCTTTTGTTCAATAAGAGCCTGAATCCTTCCATCACCATGATGAATAATAAAGGAGACAAAGGGCATCCCTGTTGTAAACCCCTCCCACTACAAAAGAAGTCTGTAGTCTCCCCGTTGATTAATACAACATAGGTAGGAGAAGTTACACAACTCATTATCCACTTTGTCATTTGATAACCAAAACTGATCTGTATTAGAATCATATGAAGAAGATCCCAATCTATGCAGTCATAAGCTTTACGCAAATCCAGTTTTAGAATCATAGATTTAATATTTTTTCTTTTTGAAATACTATGAAAACATTCGTGTGTTGTACCAATAACATCCTCGATTCTTCTACCTTTTAGGAACCCTAAATGTTCCTCTGAAAGATTGCATGAGAGAATAGGTTTAATCATGTTGGCTATAACTTTAGATATCAACTTATAACATAGATTGCATAGGGATATTGGTCTATAATCCCCAAAAGTTGTAGGATTATTTTCTTTAGGTATTAATGCTAGGAATGTGGAATTTAAACAACCTGGAATATTTCCCATTCTCCTAGATTCCTCCACCACTTGAACCAGATCTTCGCCAACCAGATCAAAAAAGGTTGAGAAAAATTCCATAGTGCAGCTATCGGGGCCTTGACTCTTATCCCTTTTGAACAATTCAAGGACCTTCTTTATGTCTTCAGCTGACACTGGCTCAAATAAAATATTTGACTTCAACTTTTTCATTTGTATAAGATTCTTCACGCGCCTTGTAATTTTTTTTGAAATACTGTGCCCCTACCTCCTTTATATCTGCTTGCCCTGTATGTCGAAAACCCTCTTCATCATATATTTCCCAAATATGTTTATGGATGTGCCTCTGATTCACAAATTGATGAAATGTTTTTGTATTGCTGTCACCACTGCTTATCCACATCGCTCTACTGCGTTGACACCATTTTTCCTCATTGAAGCTCAGTAATTTGTTCCTTTCCTTTTCTAGATTCCAGAGAAATATTTCTTTTTTAGCTTGAGTGTTGTCCTCCACGGAAGTTATAAATGTATCCTTTATCTGAGATTCCAGGTATGCCAAACACTTCACCAGAATGTCTTCTCTCTCTTTTGACCAAACCTTTGTCTGTTGTTTGAGATATTTTAATTTCCATACCAACTGACATTGGTAACCCGCTTCTAAGAAGTATTTAGGGTCCTTCCATACTTTATAAACTAAAGTCTTGTAATCAGGTTCAAGTAACCAGATCAGATTTAGTTTAAAGGGATAAGTCTTGTAAACCGGCGCTAAGTCCAACTGAAAAATAATTGGAGCATGATCCGAAATGAACGGATATTCCACATAGGTACAATAATAACTACTCGATGATAACATACCTTCAGACATAAATCATTTGTCTAGATGATTTACAATAACAAGTGTCCCCTGGCGACCGTTTCTCCAAGTAGGTACAAGCTTGTCTGGACGAATATCCACAAGATCCTTTGATTGAAGCAATATTTTGTAATGATCTGCCATAGAACCCGGAAATTTAGTACTTCCCCACACTTCACTAGATGAGAGCGTGATGTTCAAATCACTGGTCATGATCAAATTATCAATATAAAGAATACCATTGTCAGCCAGTTTATCCCAGAAAGCTCGTTTATCCGAGCAAGGTCCATAGACATTGAGTAACTAAAATTTTGCCTGATAGACGAATACCCCCGCAAGTCAGAGTAGGATGTAAAAAAAAGGAATTCTAGTCCCAAGAAACTAGCAAACCACCCGAAGAGCCTAGATAATTGACAGCACAAGAAACCCAGGACAATCGAAAATTATGCAAAAAACCTCTGGCTTTTTGTTCCTGAACAAGGGTCTCTTGTAAGAAAATTATATCTGGACGAACACTATCCAATAACCTGCAGAACACAACGGCTTTAAGGGAGACCCCTATCCCTCTTATATTCAAGGACAAAAAAATCATTATTTCTCCCTTGCTAGGGCCTTCAATGCTCTAAGTGCCCCATTGTCAGAAGTGGAAGTTTCGGTTACACCAATAGTACATGAACCTCCTCCCATCTTTTTTCTAGAGCTTCTAGTTTTAATGGGGGAGAGTTCTATGACCAAGCCTCTCGACCAAGCGAACTCCTTCCTTGAGCCTTCATGAACGATAGTGGAAGTCGAGGCTTTATCCCCGCCCGTAGTATCATTATAGTCTACTTTACCAAGGTAAACTGGTAACGGGATAGATAAGTTTTGGTCCCTTCCATTTGGTAAAAGGGAGTCAAAGACAGCTAATAGGGCCTCATCATCAAATTACGATTCCCTACATCCCATAAGATTCACATCAAATGAAGGAGACATAGGTAATGTGGAGACATATGCTGACTAGGAGATCTCAAGGTCAACATGAAGAGAGTCTAGACACTGAGACAAAAAAGGAGGACTACTTCCATTTTGAACAGAGTTCTGTTCAATAGGATCTGATGGGACCTCACGGTTCGACTCGTGACAAACAAACTTTAGATTATTAGTAGTTCCTTGCACTTCTTCCACAACACTGGGGGGAGGTTCATAGCAAGTCAACCTCTTTAACCAAGGTGAGGAGTCCATAATATCCCGTTCCCAAGTAGTTAATGACTCAAAAAGTGAAGTAAAAAAAGTTTTTATCTTACCAGAAAGAGTGTCCAATGAATATTCCTGTAGCTTCACCCCTGACCTGTAGAGGGGGTCTCCTGAGCCAAACATCACCACAGTAGGGGAGCAATCCGACACATCCCGGTTTTCAAGTTCCTCATCAGGTTCCTCCACTACCTCTAATACTTTACAGTCTCTACGGAAATGACACGTGATGTGACAATGATTACAATGAAAGGGGATCCCCATATAATCTAAATGTTGTTTTTTCCTCCTACCACACCACTCGATATCAATAGCCTCTAGAAAATTGCCATGGATATTCAGCTCCACCAGAAATTTTCCCACCTTTCTTACCGGAGATTTGAGAGAAGGGACATCTAGAGAGATAAAGGTACCCAGAGCATCATTGATAGCTTTTAAATCTCCTTCGTTCCAAAAGTAGAGAGGAAGTCCTGGTAATAGTACCCAGAGATGTCTCTAAGGAAAATAATCTGTATCTGGATCAAAGGATACCCTCCATCTCTTCAACATGATACTACAAGCACCAAACAACCATCATGATGCCAATAAAATAACAGTGTCCTCGGGAGAGTGACAAATGAAACCCAACCATCTTTTTTCTAGGAAAATAACCTTTGACGAATAACCCAAAATAGGGCTCCATGTTTTCTCCATCCAAGCCTCTAGAGGCTCCTGTAGTAGATAGTGGTAGGAGACACGACCGACTAAAACACAGAGAGCCATATGACAGGTTTCCTCCAAACCAATGTTAGAGCCCATCACAAGCTTCTTAGTCACCTTATTTGGTTTCCACAACTTACATTTACGTCCATTAGGTGAAGGTTGCACCCGAACCTTGTTCTGAGACTTCAAAAGGCTATGAGCTGGTTGAGGGAAAACACCCCTCTCAACTGGAACGATTGGTGATCTTGCTAAACTAGAAACATACTGTGGAGAGTGATTAAACCTAGGAAAGGCTTCTATGTCTCCCGAAAGTTCAGCAGAAACCTTTGAAAGAGTAATACCAGGAAAGGGTGGCAGAGAGGTTAAATGAAAACTGCAATTGGAAGACTTAGTCACATTTAGAGCGACATATTGCCCACCCACCTCGTCTGGTGGGCCCATAAGTGCTCTGACAAAAACAATTAAGAAGAAGGCATAAAATCAAAGAAAGAACTGACACCTATAACACAATAACAAGCTCAT
>JASDQU010189470.1:4927-16182 GCA_032191745.1 Picea mariana | reverse complement strand
AATACATGCCCCCTTTCTTAAAAAATAAAATATTATTTTTTTGCTCAAAAATCATTTTTTTAAACAAATCATTTTCGTCGCAATTTTGACGCACTATATAAATCCTGTGATGATTTTTCCATACAAACCATGAAAGTGTTTGTCTCAATTGCAACGAACCATATAAATCCTGCGACGAACTCGCTATACAAATCACGACAGTTTTCGTCTCACTTGCGATCACTGGAACAAATCCTGCGATGAATTTGCTATACAAATCATGACAGTTTTTGTCTCAATGGCGACGACCTATAATATTCTTCCAATACATGCCCCCTTTCTTCAAAAATAAAATATTATTTTTTTGCTCAAAAATCATTTTTTTAAACAAATCATTTTCGTCGCAATTTTGACGCACTATATAAATCCTGTGATGATTTTTCCATACAAACCATGAAAGTGTTTGTCTCAATTGCAACGAACCATATAAATCCTGCGATGAACTTGCTGTACAAACCACATAAATTGTATAGCGATTTAGTTGCTATATACCATGTGTTCGTCACAATCACGATGAACTCTTCAAAAGCTGATTTGTCGCAATTTTTTCACTTACTTTGCCTATATTGTCGAGTGTGCGACGATTTCCCTATTGTGTCTCTCTTTCGACGAATTATTTACTTAGTCGTATTGGTGACAATATTTCTTTTTTTGTCGCAACTGTGACAATGTCCCTACTGTCGTCGCTCTTGCGACGTTAATAAAGGTTCATCGCACGTTCCATGTCACATGAAACGACGTTTGGGAGACTCAAGATTCGTCACAATATCGACGACATAACATTGCAAGAGCGTCGAAATAGCCGTTGCAAAATGACCCAAATTTGCTAGTGGGTTTTTCACAGAATGGATGCATTTAGTTGGACGTGAGGATTTTCTCAAATTGATGAGTATTTTTGGAGATATCCTTGGTCCATTGGAAGACATTTTTTCAAGTTGCGCCCATGCACCAATTGGAGGAAAATTTATGAACAAATATTGATTTTGAAATTTTATAATTTGTTCTATCAGTATTTGACTTTATTTTGCAGGTCGAATCTACAAAATCGTTTGAGATTAGTGAAATAAATATCCCTCATATTAAAACTCCTCAAGAAACCTTGCAACATATTACAACAAATCAGAGCTTGAAATTTGTTCTAAAACACAATTTCGAAATTTTGATTGAGAATCTAAAAATTTCTATAAAATTTTTGAACATGATGATATTCCTCCACATGTTATACAAGTTTTTGAAATCAGAAATTGTTCTGTCTATGATTCTTTGAATGATAAGAAGAATGGTATTATAGTGTTATTCATGTTTGGTAATCAAAAAGTGGAATTCAAGAAAAAATATGCTAAGATCAAAAGTTTGTTGGCAATTGATTTTTTTTTCTTGAATCAATATTTTTATTTCAGATTTATGAAAATAAACCTCATTAAATGTCAAGTGTTTAATTTAGACGTTGGTTTGAACATATTTGAATCAAATTGTTTTTATTTTATTCAATTTTTTTTTTTAATGACAACTACAAAATTTGAAATTTTGTAGTTGTCCCTAATTTATATTTTTGTTTTTGTGTTTTGTTATTAACCAGTTTTCATTTATGATGACAAGTGTACAAAGAATGATTTGGACCAAGAATTGTACATAAATTCCAAGGACAAGCGGAAGATTTTTTTTCCCCGAAAAAACGCGTAATTTTATTTCATTGAAGAGACAAAATTACATTCTATAGGTGCTTCCAAGAGCACAACACACTAACTGTGTGGAAAATTCAAAAGAAAATAGGCTAAAGCCCCTAAAAAACATACCCAACCATGTTTATCAATAGAGACTATATTCGAGTCTCATTCCTCTAAAACCTCAACCATTTCAAGATGGTTTACATTTTGTTTCATTTTGGACTGATAATTATGATCAAAACTAAAGTACTCTCCAAAACCTCAAATACTTTCATATAAAGAGTCTGTACAAACTTCTATCCCATGCCTTGAAAATGAGAAGTTGAGATAATAAGCCCAACTCAAAAAGAGGTAATAACATCTAACTCAGAAGGATTGAAAAGAAGTCGAGTCCATAAAATGTATCCATGATCAACCATACCCAAAATGCATAGAGAGAAAATTAAACTTCAAATCTGAACCGAACCATGTTCTTCTATGAACGGCCCATGGAAGAAGGCGTGGGAGTCTTCTCTTTTATGCTCAGTGAAGTGCCACTATCCCAAGGGGAGTTGAGGACCTGCTTTCGACATTGAGTTCACTACCATGTTCTTGTCCTTGTAAACATGAGAGATGATAAACGACTGAAATACTTCCAAGATCCTGAAAATATCCTCCAAAATGGGAATGAGAAAAATATTCTGACAAGTTTGATATTTCCTCGTCCAATTGATGACATTCATGGAGTCACCAAAAACTTGTAAATGAAAAATTTATTTTTCTTTGGAAAATGTAAGTAATAATTTCAGCGTCACAAGTTCATCATAATTACTTGTTCCCCTTCCCAATCCCATTTTTATGTGAAAGAAATGATTTTCTGATAAATGGAGAAGGGATCCTCCCCTACAGATGGAATTTTGAGATGCCCCGTCAAAGAATTCCCAAGGTTTGGATTTATCTATGTCCTTTGTAATCCTTAAATAGACTACTGGGGCCTCTTTTGATTGTGGGAAATGTGAAAGAATAACGAGGCTTTGTGTTGCAATTGCCTCCAGAATAATGGCTTTATCTTTGAATATTTCTGCGTTCTTGGCCAGCCATATACCCCAACAAATTAGGAGTGGGAGTGATTTTATTTTTTTAAGACTTGGGTCTTGAATCCAAGCCTTCCATGTCGATTCCAAATAATTACCATCCATAGTGAATCTTTGCGCAAGACTTTTAGAGGTTTCTGTCCACACTCTCTTAATAAATGGACAAAGGATAAGAATATGATAAGTAGACTCATTGATGTTTTGACAGAGAGCATCTACTTGGTCGCTCTATCTGGCGTTTGTTCAGAATATCCTAGGTTGGAATTTTGTTGTATAGGGCTGCCCACAAAAATAATTTGGATTTTTGAGGGAAAATTCCAAAGTTCCCTCCACCACCAACTTGGATTTTGCTAAAGGAGATCAATATTCAAAGCAACGTATCCATATTTTGGAGTGTAATATCCCGACGAATCTTTTTTCCAAACTAACTCATATTCCCTGTCCAAAAGCCGAATGTGACCTCTTTGTAGAGCTGCAATATAATTTTCATAGAGGACTGTGTAATTACCAGTGAGACCCAAAAAATTGGCTCTTTTCCAACCTTGATGAAGAATTGTAGTTGAGCAATTATCTGTGAGATTGGAGAGATGAGTAATGTCTTGTCTGTGGAGCTGAAGAATTAAGTCATCTGGTAACAAGTGGGAGGTCTCACTTCCTAGCCAAGGATTTGCACCTACGTGCAAATGATTCTCATTACCCACCCTCCAAGCCAAGCCATCCCCGATCACTGAAAAGGTTGATAACATGGCTTTCCATATAATCAAACATGATCTGGAAGACTTATCCGGGGAGAAAACCCAATCTTCCAATGTATCCGAGAATATATATTTGCATGTCATGACCTGTGACCAAATATTAGGGAAAGAGATAAGGCGCCAACATGCTTTTTCTTCCAGAGCCTTGGAGAATAAGAAGATGTTTTTGAGTCCCCTTCCTCCCAAATCTTTTGGCTGGGCTATTCATTCCCATTTGACTCAAGGCTGAATGGATTTTCCTCTGTTCCTGACCAGATAAAGCAAGAGAAAATCCACCTTATCCTTTCCAATATTCCTTTTGGTATCCATGCCAAGGACATTCAATAGACTAGGATTAATTCCAAAATGGATTTGGTCAGAGTGATTCTTCCTACTCTCGACAACCATCCGAAGCTCCAACCTTTTAACGTTTTCTCTAACTTTGCTAGTAACCATTTCCAATCTGCTTTTCGATAATTGTTTGGCTTCAGTGGAAACCCTAGATACTTTAGGCCTTCCGAAATATTATGAGTTGTATAAGGAAAAAAAATCTTGTATGTTTCCTCTTCCTCTCTTCCCATCTCCAAAGTGGTTAGAGTAGATTTTTGAATATTTAATTGCATCCTCATAGCTGAGCTAAATAGATTAAGAATTTCTGCTAAAGTATCTGCATCCCCTACCCTTCCACTGCAGAAAATGATACATCATCTACAAACAACAGGTGAGTGATCCTTATACCATTTGTGACTTGAATACCTTGGAAATTCCCTATTATGACTGCATTTTCAATGGCCTTACTTAGTCCTTAGGCTACCAAGAGGAAGAGTAATGGCGACAATGGGCAACCTTTCCATAATCCTCTTTCTGAGATGAAAAAGGGGGATGCAACCCCATTGATAAGGATGACGAAGTCAACTGAAGAAAAACACACCATCACCCACTTTATGAAGGGGACTTCGAAACCCATATGAGTAAGTAGAAGACGAATGTATGACCAGTTCACCCTATCATATGCTTTGGAAAGATCAATATTTAGGACCGTCCCTTTTGCTTTTTCTGCCTTCAGGCTGTGCAAACCTTCCTATTCTACCCCTATAGCCTCATGAATCTGACGACCTTCAAGGAAACCAAATTGTTCTCTATAAATATCCTTAGATATTACTGGCTTCAACATTTGAGAAATGACCTTGGTTATAATTTTGTAGATACAATTGCAAAGGGATATTGGCTTGAAATCATCAAAGGTCTGAGGATCATCTACTTTGGATATTAAGGCTATAAAAGTGGTGTTAAAGGGGTTATTAACTCTGCCATTTATTCTATATTCCTCAATAACCCTTAGAATATCTCTTCCTAGGAGATCGAAAAATCCTATATAGAATTCGATTGTCCATCTGTCCGTGCCTAGGATTTTATCCTTTTGAAAGATTTGCAGTGTTTCTTTCAATTCTGCTTCAGTTACTTCTGAAAAAAGTCCATGGTTCCTTTCCTCATCTACAAATATGGGAAAACATAAATCCATTCTAATAATATATGCTATATTCACATTCCTATTAGCTTTGAATAAGGATTGAAAATGATTTTTTCCCAGGTTTGCAAGTCCTTCAAAAGAAGAAATTGTTCTTCCCTCCTGATCCTTTAGACCCCAGATTGTATTGGCAACTTTTCGTCCGTTTGCATAGGCTTAAAGAATTTGGTATTCTCATCTTCGTTTTTCAACCAAATTTCCCTACTTTTCAATCTCCACGAGGCTTCTTGGTTCGCCAACAATTGTCTACGTCTTACCTCAAGTATTTTTAGGTTGTCTCTGGTAGATTCTGAGATGAACCCAAAGTCTATATCCTGAAAGATACTTTCCAACTGCATCTTAATATCTTGAAGCTCATGATATTCTAGATTTTGTTTGGAATTTTCCCACGGAATTACCAACTTTTTGATATTCTTAAGGTTTGTCACAAATTGGATGGCAGCTGGAGAATCCTCATTTAAATTTGTCTAGTTTGATTTTACCAACTTCTGAAAGTCCTCTTCCAAAAGCCAATAGGAATTAAATTTAAAGGGTGAAGCTGGTTTTTGTGGGCCCATACCAAATTCTAGCCAAACTGGGTAGTGATCTGATTCACCTCCGCTCCCAATCCATTGTTGAAATTAAACCGGAAGCATCACCATAGTTTCTGAGATCAAGAAATGATCTAATATTTTATCAATTCAGGCCTCCCCCACCCTCATATTCCTCCAAGTGGGTAATAATTTCTGAGGGGTAATATCAATTAATCTATTGTTTGATAACAAATTTATGAAATACCCTGCAAGACTGTCCGGATGGGCCGAAGGATCCCATCTTTCAACTTTCCCCAATGAGAATTTGAAATCACCTGCAATAATTAGATTTTCGGCCTAGATTGTCGGCCTTCAAGAGATATTTTCCAACAAGAGAGTCCTAGAATAAGACCCGATCCACATTGGGTCCATAAACATTGATTATTCAGACTTCCAAACCAAAACCTTCCACTAGAAAATCTCCCCCAAAACACGAGTCCAAAGCCTAAGAATTCAAAAGATTTAAACTATTGTTCCTCCATCCTAGAACAAGGCCTCCCGATCTCCCACGAGCATCCACCCCTAGGAACGACCAAACCAGAAAGAGAGAAGTTAGTATATTGGTGGACGATAATTCATCTGCTAAGGTTTCTTGTAGTAAGATTACATCAGGCTGGTTTGAAGAAATCAACCTCTTCAAAGCGTATTTCTTTTGAGGGATCGCCAAAACCCTGCAATTAAAAGTAAGGAGTTTCATGGAGGAACCCCTTCTGAGGATTTTTTTGCCCTAAGCACCCCTAAAATTGACTGTTGATGACCTGAAACAATGTCCACCAATGCATGATATTGTGCTTTGAAGAGATGTGAACTTCTTCCCCTACCCTTTTTCTGCTTCTGAAGGTATGGATTATTACCAATTCCTCTTGGATCTGCTGCGGGAATGGAGACTGACCTATTGCGAAGGTGGAAGCAGATATTCATATCTTTAGAGTCTTCCGAAGAAGAAACCATAGAGTCCCATGGGTCTTGGAACTCATAGGATGAGTCCGATTGCAGGGCACAAGAAACCAAGGAAGGAAAAGGGAATTGTGACGAGGAGGAAGAAGGGTTTGGACCAACAGTCTTGGGGAATGGAAGATATCGTAAAGAGTGTTTGAAATCCACCATAAATAAATTGGTATCCTTAAACATTTCATGAACTGGGCGAAGAATAGAAAAATGTAGACCCAAAATATTGTCGATCAAATGCTGGGGTGCTTCCTCCAGACTATTCACTGTGTGCTCTAGATTGGTTGAGACCGGAACCAAAGCCAATTCACCATCCACCTGATCATACCCCCCAATAGCCATTAGAGACACATATTCTAAAGGTTCATGATTTGGAGAACTCGTCGATGCTGATGCTGATGCCGAAGAGAAAGGAATATATCCAAGATCCTTTTGGACCCTCTAGTTCTGCTTGGTCCCAGAAAAGGGCCTATTTCTATGGACCCCCCCTTGGGATTTATGACATTCGTTAAATACATTCCCATATTCATGACATATTCTGCATCAGAAGGGAACTCCTTCGTAATCAAGAGTTTGAACCCTCGTACGACCCAAATCCGTCAGATTAAGGAATTCACGAAGCCCTTCCCAAAGATTCACGTTTACCAGAATTCTCACCACTGACATCACCCCTGAATCAATGAAACTCATATCATAAACTATGAGTTCTCCAAGGAAATTCCCTATATCTTGAAAAAATTTTTCATTCCATAGGTGAGGAGGGAGACCAGACATTCTCACCCAAAAGGGATGGAATCCGGTAGTTCAATTTCTACATCAAAAGTGGGGTTCCATTATTTCAACAAAACCGAAGAGGAGTCAATGGAACAATTTTTCTAGAGAACCTCCTTCACCTGTGATGGCTCTGAAAATATAATCAAGAACCATCCTCTGGATAGCTGACTAATTCTGGGAGGTGGATTGTATATCGCACCCCAGTTTACTTCGACCCATTTCTTCAAAGTCTTATCACTGAAATGTCAACCATACGCTTTCCCAACTATGGATTTGTCTACCATCGCAGATACCCTGGACATAGTTAGGTCATCCCCAAGAATGAAATTAGGGTCTGCTTTAGAGGATCCAACACACTTACTTTTTTTTCTTCACCTACTCCCTGAAGCTCCCACTAATCCTTGTGCTATCTGAAAAGATGTACTACCACCAAGTTCTTCGTCAAACCTTGAGTCCCATCTATTGAGATTAGAGGGTTGTAAGTTAGAGGCTATAAAACCTTTAGCTGGCTCCCTTAACACCTGATCCCGTAGAAACCCTTGATCTGAATACAAATAGAAGTAATCTGGTGTTTCTCTCGGAGTTGAGGTCAACCAGTTCGCAAGCTCGAGGCGTGAGTTCCCCAAATCTGCTTCCTGAGTAGAATCTATAAAAAACAACCTCTCTCCCTGAAGAAAACCT
Organism: Picea mariana; assembly: GCA_032191745.1. Classification (NCBI taxonomy): domain Eukaryota; kingdom Viridiplantae; phylum Streptophyta; class Pinopsida; order Pinales; family Pinaceae; genus Picea; species Picea mariana. Next base: position 8,166 of record JASDQU010189470.1, on the reverse strand, counting down.
GAAGATGAAATCATTGACGGATCTAAGAGAGACCAAGAGATATTTTTCATGATTGGTGTAGGAAGGGACCCACTAAGTTTCGGGGATAAAATAACTCTAGGGTCCAACGAGGATGGGTTGAGACAAGAACCTGGTAGTGGGGTTTGATCAATCCTTGCCACTCCCACAACTGCCCCTATTTCGCCAGGACGCCTCTCCCCTACTTGCCATGAAAGTGGTCTCAACACTGGCCTAAAATTTCCATTAAACCCAGACAATTGAGAGAAAAAATCCCCCCGCTCCTCCGAATATTCCGTCCCTGCCAGCTGAGCCAAATTGAAATGGTAGGAGCTGCCATCTATCCCCATCCAGGGTAACAAATCACCCGTATTTGGAGTCTAGTCCACTTCTTATTCATAGATGGCCATTGACCTAACCATAAGGTTCGAAATAATCCTTACGTGTTGCAGTTGAGACCCACCAGAGTTACCTTCCGCTGACATAAACTATGGCTAAACCCCTATCCCTTCGCATAATAGTATTCCAATTGAACTGGTTTAAGGATGTGACCTACGACCTACAGCCTGAGGCTTGTGACCACGACTTAGGTCATGTGGAACCACATATCCACCTTACCCCTGAAACCACAAAGCTCCATACCTCAATGATCAGTTTCCGAACAAGCGAAAGATTAATATCAAATAGTTACAAAATTATTTTTGAAAAAAAGAAAACTAATTTCTGTTTTTAAGGAGTTGGTTGAGTTTTTATTTTTATTTTTAGCATTAAAACAGTTTTATGATAACTGATTTTTAGTTTTTAGTTTTAGATAAGAGAGGTCTCTTTTCTTATAAGAGAAGAAGGAGAAATCCAAAAGGATGGATTGTTACAGCTTCTAGATATCTGAAACTAGGGGAAGCAATTCTACAGGGAAATAAGCACTTGATTACACTATTGTATTAGAGGGATTCTCTTTCTGTGGGATTCTTGAGGAATGTGTAAGACCAGATTTATTTAAAGCTAATAACAAATTTTCATTCACTTTCACTATTGTATGATTTGCAAATTTTTTGTTAACGTTTCTTGTCAATTCAGTTTTGATTTGAATCTTTAATTTCTTAAAGATATCTTTACAGAGAGGAACATGTTTCATATCGAAATTTGATTAAAGATTCATGGAAATTTGATTGTAGTTAATGATAATTATTTATCATTTAATTATAATCTTGTTTTGTTTTAATTATTGTTGCATTGAAAGAACTGTTTCTTCAATATGATAGTGTATTTTGCATTGAATCTATTTTATTGATTTTAAGTATATGTTTTGGTTGATTAAATCACTATTTATTTAAGCCATTACATTACATGTTTGTGTGAATAACTTGCAAATCATATGGACTGTTTCTATGATTTGCAAGTAAATCCTAATCTTGAATTCAATATCAGTCCTCTCCCATTTATTTTTATCACTTGGCTCTTGGTTTGGATGAGATCTATATTTTGTCATAATCAAGATATAATAGATTAAATTTTCTTTCTTGTAAGAATGACACAAGAGAGTGATCCCTTTCTTTCTGTTTGCTGATAAAAATAAGTAACATTATATATTAGCAGATATAAAATTGTATATATTTATCTATACATATAGGTTAACTTAGCTTAGAACTTAGGCTAGGATACAGGTAACTAGAGACCCATAGAACTAGTTGGAATCGCCATTTCAAAGAAAAAGGGTCTAATTGGGACCCTGACCGAGTGATATACTCAATGTTTAATATGGTCATATTTGGCCATCAACATAATGTCAGCTTCTTATTTCACAGTTCTTATGATAAGAGATACTTTGTTTCTTTCCTTTATGATGTTTTCCAATTTTTTTTTTTTATTGTTCAAGCCATAGAATCTTGTATCTTTGTCATTCTAAAAACCTTGCGAGTTCCTGGTTTTCTGTGTCCATGCTGGCTATTTCTTGTTTATAGGAATATTTCAACTGTCTTATTTCTTTTGAGTACTCTAACTCCAGAGCTTCCAACTCCTCTTTATGTACTTATTTAGCTATGTTGGCCTGTCTCTTAAACTCAACTTCCAAATTATCTCTTTGACCTTTAAGTTGTTCTTCCAGTTCAACCACCCTTGCTTTGCATAAGTATAATGTGGCACTCAACTCACACACATAATCAAATTTATCCCCTACAAATGCACTTAGTGTTGAAGCATTCTCCAAGGTGTTTACCTAGGGATCTAGACCTGATTTCCATATAGTCTCCCGATTAAAAGACCCGTTACTAAGGGATGTTGTTGGCCCTTGACCAAGTTTTGGAGATCCTTGGTCAGGTTTGACCTATTTTGGGACTTCGACAGGCTGTCAAAGGTGGAGCACAAGTCGAAGCAGATATCGCAGGATCTCAGCCCCTTGTTTAGGGATTTTTGGGTTTTGGGCTTATGTAACGGGTATGGGGATGTCGACCCATGGGTTTACCCATGTTTAGGCCCTTTTTGTAATGTATAAATAGAAATCTAGGTGATGTAAGTAGGCGTGTGCTAAGTGTAAATGTGTTGAACTTGCACATAATATATCTAGCTAAACAATAATACACACATTTGCAGAGAGAACTGGAGAAGGAAGAAGAAGGAGAGAAAGAATGGAAGAATTCTCATTAACCATTGTGAATAATAAATAATTTACACATGATATACTCTATATATCTCAATGAGTTCTACTTGAGGTGAACCAATGCACCATAGTGGTGGTCTAGAGTGATCTGGACACACACTAGTAGTTACGGGAGTGAACTGCCACCTATTCTAGTCTCTCAGGCATTTACGGGAGTGAACTGCCACCTACTTGAGTTAACTAGTCAACTAGTCTTCAGTTAACTAACTAAACAAAGAGTAGTGAGGAGTTAACTCAAGGAATCAAGGCTAATGCGCCACTCTGGTGATGATACCAAGGTAAGGTCTAATTATCATGGTGATGATCCTAATGTTGCATGGTGATGATCCCAATGCAACATCTAAACTCAACTCAACTAGTCAACCTGAAGTGTCAACTGAAAGAGGATATTCTCTAGCTGGAATATTCTCCCCTAAAATATAGGAGACTGGATAATGACTAATTATGACTAATAAACAAGGAATAAACTTTGGAAAAATAATCCTAGGTGTGTGTGAAGTAACTCCAACACCCCCCCTGAACATCACTATGGTGAAAATAAAGATTGGGTCCCGACAACGAGGCCATGTTAGGTACCCAAGTAAAA
>JASDQU010189469.1:0-12428 GCA_032191745.1 Picea mariana | reverse complement strand
AGAGTGGTATCAGAGCTGAAATTGTTTTCAGGAAGAGGAGATAGTCTAGCTACATCAAGTAGACTCAGAGTGTGAATTCGCTTGTAAACAACAAGCGAAGGGAGACAGAGTGTGATGCTTTTTAGAGACTATTGCAAGGTGTGCAGCAAATGGTAAATAGCCAGGTGGGATGCAGGTGAAGCAAGATGGGCACTAAAGGTCATAAGCATGTTCAAAGAAAAGATTTCCTACAAAAGAGAAAAGTGGAAATGGACAAGGAGCTCAGTGAAATATGAGCAAACATGGAAATAAAGATATCATTTAATATGCAACAGGAGGCAAAGGTATGCTAGAGATACGAGTGGCCTTTAAAAAGGACATTCAAGTGCCTTGCTTAGAATTTGTTTGGCTAGAAGGCCGCAACAAGAGTTAGAAAGGTGTTTGAGGCATGTCGAGAACCTTAGTGATGAGGGAAAGGTATCTAGAAGAGGTCTTGTATATTTCCTGGTGGGTAATGAGAAGGGATTAGTTGATCTCGTAAACTGCCAGGAGGGCAGAGAGGAAATCCCAATTCTCTAAGTGGGCAAGGGAGAAGAGATGAGCTTAGAGAGTTCATACTAACAAGGGGTGGTGACAGATGGAAAGGAGGTAGAATAAAGGCCTCATCCATATGAAGATTCATGTGGAACTGCAAACCATGTGAATGACAATGATGAGAATTTAAACACTTTCATCATAGAAGAGGAAGGTCAGAGGTGCATTTTGATCATCCGGGGAATTCAAATATCCATGCCAAGCAGCTGAGGAGAGGCTAGCATATATGTTGCAGGTGCAGCAGCAAAAGGACAACCAGTTGAGACTATCATAGAGGATAAGGTGAAGGAGCAAACACTGAGTTTTTCCCCAATAGAAGAGGAGCACCCAGTTAAGTCACTCACTCAGTGTGAGATGGAGTTGAAGTTTATAGAGGATTGGTTGGACAACCAGGAACTAGAAGATGGCTTCCAGGAGATGGTCTACTAGAGGATAAGGATGGAGATGTACCAGTAGAGGAACAAGAAAAAATAAATCTGTCAGAGAAAATATTTGAGCAACAACTCAATGAGGTGACTGCAGAATTAGAGTCTGCAGAGAAGTGGCCAGTTAGTGCCACAGATGATAAAAACAACATGGGAGATCAGGATGGTCTACCCATTGATAAGGAGGATTTGTAGCTGAGGATACTGCAAAGGAAGAGCCAACCGATGAAGCAGATGGAAGAAGTGATACAGGAGATAAGGGTGTTGATGTTGAATTCAGTAAAGGAATTTGTTAGCATAGAGAAGCTGGACATAAGAGAACCTACATGAGCAACAGGATAGATGTAGCAGGAATAGAAATAACAAAATGAAGGAGTAGGGGGAAAACTCTAGGAGAAAGTTTGGGATCCAGGAGGATTTCAACAGATCTGGGAAGCTCATGAGTAGGATCTCATGAATTTTTGTAGCCATGGAGTATGATGCATGAGCATCACTCCACCTCATCATGCACTAGCTGATTAGCACGTTGGTGCACATTTAAAGAAGGCAGAGGCACCGTCCTCTCATTTTTCCTTCAAAATCTAAATCGTGATTAAGGAAATTAATGTTGTCAGGCTGGGAGAGCCAAGTTGTGCCTTCACACAAGATATAGATGAGGTCACCATTAAGTGGTTGATGGTAGGAGGGATCTGCATCTGATTCATATCAGATTTCCATGATTGTAATCTACCTCATTAGTCAGGCATTTTGAATGGTGATTATACACCACTAGTGTAGCCTGGAGGGAAAGCTCGTTGAGCCCCTCTTGTATAAATATTTGTATCATATGCCTAGTAGAGGTTGTTGAAGTTGATTGTAAATCATTGTAAGCCAAGGGGAGGAAAGAGCCAAGACTCAGTCACAATCCAAGCTCACACATTGTAATTGACATTCTGGTATAAATACAAAAGAACAAATTTTTGTGTGATGGATGTTTGTCTATGAATGTCATTTATTCTTGTATGAATCTATGTTGTAGGTGTGTGTTAGTTTCCATCTATAGGGTAATGATAGAATTCATTATATGTTTGGGAGGTTGTTAAAATGTTCTGGGTTCTTTAGGCTAAGCACAAAGAGTGCACGAAAGAGTGTTGAAATTTTGTGAGATAATAGAAGGAGTGCGTATCTGAACTCTAGGGAGTCAGAGAAGAACGTGACAGGAGGGCACACCAAAGCAATTACAACTCAAGTTTGTTGAATACCTTGGAGGAAAGTCTATGCAGGAGTAGGCGTAGCACAAAGTTGTTTAACACTTTGTAGAAATATTCCAGGAGGGCATTGAGTAGGAACAAGGAGTGCATAGGATCAACACGTTCTAGAGTGTTGGAGACATTTAGAGAACCCCAACAATGTTGAACACACAAGGATTGCGCCAAGGATAAAGTAAGTTCACCTTACAAGCTCAGGAGGAAGAGTGTCAAGTTTTCAGAAGGGCACTAGAAGGTTTGTGGAAGGATGCAGGAGAGCCGAGAACCTTGAAGGTTCACAGCTGAGCACAAGCTCATAAGAATTAGCTCTATCACGCATAGGATTCCTGCAAGGAGAGAAGAAAAGGGTCGAGAACAGTCTAAGTCTCGAGCAAAAATAGTGCTAAGTGTGCAGAAGGAGTGGGGACTTGCCGAAGTCCCGAAGGAAATGAAATTTTCCATCTTTGGGAGGAGACAGGTGGTGAAAGATCTAGAGATCCAGGGGTTATAGATCTGGGGGAATTTCCTAGAGCGAGAAGAAATCTTCACGAAGTGACGAAGAGTGGAGTAAATCCAGACTGTTGGATATGGAAAAAGGGACACATGGAAGAGATCCGCACATTTTGGAGGAGCAGTGCTTTGGAAGAAATCATAGGAGGACAAGAAAAAGACTCCTGAAGGCCAGAGTCCAAATAGATCACAATCGTCGACCTAAAGGAGGAACGAGGATCGTTGATCCTCGCACCATTTGAGTTCGTCGCTTCAGAGTTTGGGAATGTAGGCATTGGCTGTTGTGGAAAAATTGGAAATCCCAAAGCTTGAAGTGATTTTTGTGGTTAGTCCCAGGACATAACCCGAGTTCATATGGTAGAAAGGGCCTAGCACAAAGAACTAGTGCCATCATCAACTTTCTTCAAAGGGACAAGAAGAGAGCTGTGGGGGTTGGTAGGACCCTCACTTTGGAGAAAGAGGGACTTGTGATAAAGTACATTGGGTTCCATTAGGGACCCAAAGAGTCAATTTGGCTCAGGTGTCTAAAGGATCCTAGACTGGGAGGTTGAGCATCCCCGAGGAAAGAAGGGGGGGGGTTTGCGCCATTGACCCCACTTGTAACTGACATGTGGATGGGGCCAACGTTGAAAGTTTTTCAATTTGTACTTGTATGGACTGAAATTTGACATGGTTAGACTAGATGCATATAATGACAGTATGGGAGGGTTTCCATACTTAAACATTATTCACAGAATAAATTCCATATTCAAACAACAAGTCTATAGAATAATTAATGTGAAAGGGGCCAATGTTGAAATGTTTCCAATTTGTGCTTGTATGGACTGAAATCTGACATGGTTAGACTAGATTTGTGCATTGAAGGTATGGGAGGGTTGTTGGACTCAAACATGGCTCACACAATCAATTCCATAATTAAACAACAAGCCTATAAAAGAATTAATGTGAATGGGGCCAATGTTGAAATTTTTTCAATTTGTGCTTTGTGTTGGGTATGTGTTATATTCTTTGCAGGAGTAGGGTATGTGTTATATTCTTTGCATGAGTTGGGTATGTGTTATATTCTTTGCATGGGGGTGAATTCCCCCCGCACGAGGGTTCGGGGGCAACGCCCCTGAGAAAACGTTTTTTGCCTTGGGAAACATGTCACATATTTAGGTGGTTTTTTGGCACATGGTTTCTTTGCTGATGGTTTTCTACTTTTGGTTAAGGAATTAAGGTTTTTGACTAATCCAGGTCATTGGGTTAGGGTTTTGTATTCCACTGGCTCCTATATGTATATTGTATTGTAAACAATGTAACACAATGAATATATAGAATATGTTGGTTTTCCCGGTTTGGGTTTCCAGGGGAAAATTATTTGTGTAATGTTTGTATTTTCCATTGTATCCTTTCTGGTCTTTTACTGAATATCTGTTTGCAGTAAATATTGTACAAGGTTAAAATCTACACTTTTATGGACAAACATTTGGCATGCTATGAAAACACACATGCATTGATGGTATGGGATGGTTTCTGGACTCAAACATCAGTCAAACAAACAATTCAACAATAAAATATTATTTGTTTATTCTATCAAAATCCAACAATAAGGCGTTCTTGCTCATGTACTTGACCCCTCTTATAACTGACATGTGGATGGGGCCAACATTGAATTTTTTGCAATTTGTGCTTGTATGGAATGAAATTTGACATGGTTAGAATAGACACATACAATGACAGCGTCGGAGGGTTTCTATACTAAAAAATGACATGGATGTATCCCTATCACTGTCACCCCAACATGGTACCTCTTTCTCTTTAGGAGGAGAAAAGACTAATCACTCCAGGGGTCAAGAGTTTGTGGATAAAAAGTAACTTAAGCACAATAGCTAGATGAATACCTTAAGGGAGATAGAAATTTAGTGCCCTAGGGTTTCACTAGTTATTAGATCAATTTATGAAGCTTAGGAAAATAAAAATCAAGAAAATTAGCACTTTAAGTTTCTTACTTCAAGGATTAAATAAGTCAAGCAATTTCATAATCTTGTATGAGCAAGATAAATCACCACCATAAACATTTGTAATGAAAAGGAAACAATTCACTTATTGGCACCAAGAATAATCATGAAATACCATGTGCCTTTGTCGAGGGTGAGCTTCAAACCACCACATGGCCCCTCTAAAAGGGATATTTATCCTTCAAGTGGAATATGGTTGCTATTATAATTCCTTAGATAATAGGGATGTATCTAAAGGCCTTGATAATGGTTAGGGAGGCCCATAGGACCTATATGCATATTCTAGGGACCAATGACCATGCACAAGGATACAAACAAAAAAAAACACCCTCTATACGAGATCAATATCTTTAAAGTGGGATATGGGTTCCATTAGAAGGTTTTTTGCATGACACGTGGGTCTCATACCATGGTCCAGGGGAGAAATCTAGGGAATTATGCCCTAAATTAATATTATTGATCTAATGTGCCACAATCAAGGCCTTAAACCACAACATAGACCCTTTAAAGTGGACCTTTGGCATACAAGTGGGATATGGGTGTGATTATGAGTTTTTGCATAGTAAGGATGGGTCTTAGATCCTTGACCATAATCAACGGATGAAAATACGGGCCTTACACCATAAATGGATATCTAAGGCTTATTATCCACAAACATGAACTTAAACCACAAAAAATACACTTTAGAGGCAACTTTTTACCTCTAAGAATAATGTGGTTACTATTATAGGTTCTTTTAGGAAATGTACATTATATTTTAACATATGTGCAATGCCTTGTCTATGCCCCATGAAATTTCATTGGTTAATGCAATCTGGACATGATTTCTAGTCATGAACACTCACATGGAAACCCATGGCCACACAATGGAGATACTTGTAATAGATACCACTAACAAACCTTTCGTAGGGAGAACTTTGGACGATTTTCAAGCGTTTTCAGGGTATATATTTGGGTTTTATTTAGTAGCAGCCATTTTTACTTTTCATTACAAAATAATGATCTTACATATAAATTAATTCATTTGCATATGAAAAAAAATTATATGTTTAGGCATGTTATCTCCTATCCTAGGAATAACTAAGGAGATCATGTATCGAGACCCACAATTCTTAGACATGGAGTGACTAGATCCAGATGACTTGAGCATGGCCTTGGAGGGCCCATATTTTCTTCAGTGCAGCCCACCTATCACCAACAACAAATTCCAACCCACCATCCTGGTACTGAAGTAGCAGTAAGTCTTGCTCCATGAGGTAATGAGTTCAGGTATCATGGTATGTATTACTCTGATTTTTGAAGCACTTGAATATTTTTCTCTGAATTCTCCTTCATTTCATAATGTTTTCTTGGAAATTATGCTCTTTAACTTGTTCATACCTGGGAGGGTGACATAATGTCCTAGTAAATTGATTCCCCTTTAGCACGAGTTTCCATTGGGTGGGTTTGTGAAAGGTCATCGTCTATTCCCTCCATACTTATCACTTTCCATCATTATCCATCTTATCTTCCCCCACCTTGGTTCGGGCATTGGGTTTTCCACGTTAGGAAGGGTTGTACCTTTCATTGTGGGAAGAAGGGGCTAAAGACCCAGGCGATAAAAGTAGATGGAAAGAGTTAAAAGAAAAAATGAAACCTTTGAGATGCTTCACCTAGGGATTCCCAAGAAATCAATAAAGATATTCTCAGTAAGAAAAGGGGAGCTATAAGATAAATCAAAACTCAAGGTACTAATTGGTGGATGGGGGATTTCATCATGAGCCGACCTATCATGACATGTCATGACATGACTTAGATAAAGACCTAGTTGGTGGATTGTCTTGGTTAGGTATTTATCTGAGTCATGTCATCATCTGTAGTTTATATCTTCATATGGTTGGGCTTCCTTCAATGTGCTACCATTAGAATGATCATGAACCATGACATCAAGTGGTTTCTAGTTAAACTTTGCTTATTGGTGGTTTTGGGCTAACCACGAACCTTGCATGATGAGGAAATTGTTTTGCACTCACTTGTGTTTCATCCTCAAACATTTTTTTTGCTTCTTCTTTGTACTTGCATAACATTGATTAATGCTCGAACTTTTGCATCTTCTTTTTGCACCTGCAAACAACTGATCATTGATGTCCATATAAAAAGATATCCATCTATCGAGATACATGGGTACCATCCATTGTACTCTCTAGTTCTCTAGGTATCCTTTTCACATACATGGTTCATCAATACATTAGACTCTTTTAGTCATAACTTGGCCCCAAACAACTCACACTCTGAGATTACTTAATCTCACATTCCTCCCCTTAATCGAAGATTTAGCTTCTCTGATCACCATCAAACTTAGATACGAGTACACCTACCACCCTCGTACCTACCTAGTGGTTAATTCCACAGCTTGATGCCACATCCACTCTTTATTCCTAAGAGGGATACACACTACATGATCACTCTAATCCATGTAGGCCTGTCTCAACGGGGCTTACTAAATACCTAGGGAGTAGAGCTTGCCTTGCTTATGGCTAAGCTTTACAACTTTGGACCAACAACCTCTATAGCTTGCCTTTGCCTATGGCTAAGATTTACAACTTTGGACTAAAAACTCTAGGGTGTCAGGTACTACAGATCATGAACCCCTTACATCACTTATCATTATAACATTTTATCACAGGTACAAGAAGCATTATTTACTAAATTCCCAATTATAAGCCCAATACATATAAACCCATTCAATATGCCCAATAAACCCATTCTTTACCATATGCCCAAACTGAAGCAAATAACAACTACTGCTAATCTCTCTCACAACTTACAAATTGGCTTTTTATTTTTACATAGACAAACTCTCCACTTAAACTTTTACCTTTTACCACTTGAATCAATTTCTAAGTCTCAACCGCACATGACTATTCATGACCATTCATGTTGACTCCCTCTTCTCCTCTTTTATGCAAACATGACATCCCCATGATAATTTCCTCCTTAGGAATAGTGCAAATATATTCAATAAAAAGAGATGTGTGCTGCCTCAATTTGTCCGTACAAATACCAAATTCAAGGTAAAAATATTCCATGGCAAGTAAATCCAGAATGATTTTCCCACAATTTTTTTTTTTTTTTTTTAAACAAAAATTTGGGAGCATCCATAAATCATAAACCAATCATCCCTTACCAAATGTTCGTCTCTTTTATTGGCTAGATTGTAGTGGGTTCCATCTAGAGCCTTGAACATATCCAGACACCCACATTCACCTACCAATTCCTCCTCTTTCAAACTGAACTGCCTGAGGAAACCTTTGAATACCTTTCAACCACGACTGCAACTGGCTAAGGCTAGATTCTTCTTCCATGCCAAGAATCCCATCTTGACCATGCATCATGCCATACTGGGACACACTCATCAAAATTTCGCTCCGCTTGATATCTGGCCTCAGATAGTTATCCTAACGCAATTGACAGCTCTTTCTTCTGCCACGCCTATGCTCTTGTTCCTTTTTCCGGATCTTCCTCACATCTAGCTGCAGATCTTACTCACATTCGCTCAAAGGGGAATTTTTGCTCCAAGATTTAGCTTGCCCGGAGCAAAGGCATCAATGCCTACACCCTCAAAACCAATGATTGGCATCAACTTCCTCTTCCCCTATCTCAGGCAAAGCTTCCCTAACGTTTTGAATACTTCTGAGGGAAAAATCCACTTCCTTTGTTCAGACTAAAGTGCCCACTAATACAATATGCAGGCCTTCATGCTTTCCTGCAACTATATTCTGGGGACTGTCATCAAAAAAATCTGTGAAAAAACAAAAAATGATTTAGACACAACCCTTCCAGTGCTCTTGCAATAGGCGCTGACGATTTTCAAGCTTAGAGACACACAAAATCGATTTCTTCATGCACCAAAATAAGGTAGTGGATCTTGGTGGCATAGCCAAGAGAAAGGGTGTCTCATCACCAAACATCCTTCTCATTTCCATGAAATGATTGTGGGTAATGCTGTCACCTTTGGTCACCACACAAGTACAATGTCCCCCATCTTTTCCCTTGAAAAGAAAAAACACCAAAATAAATAAGACTAAGAATAAAAGGCATTGAATGGGCTAGGAAACAATGGAATCCATGATAAGGATCTCACCCTCTACAAAGGCACCTACAGGAAATACCTACATTTCCCTGTTATCACTGCACACTTTACCCAAACATTTCCCCTACTACACCACTTTACACACACTTACATGAGCTAGATCGGTTCTCACCTGGGAAACACCCCAAACTTACGGAGGATTATCCCAATAGGACATCCTAAGACCCTCTCCAAACATGACTTGTTAAACTACATAACATCTTTGAGAATTTGTCTGGGTAAAGGGGGGTTTGATGCACATGTTTGGGTAATTTTATTATTATATGTGATTGACATTGCTATGATCCTTGTGACTTATGAACCCCTGGAGGGCGTACTTGTTGTTGTTGTAGGACTTTTCCCGGTGGACAGGTACATATGGGGGAATGATTAGGTTGAACCTCCATGGGGTTGAAATCCCAACAAATGGATGTTGTGACCCCACTAGGGGGAAAGAGAAACTAGAGGGTTTTAATTTCAACCTATTTCATTTATTCAATAGAAGATATTGTTCACTCGACATCTCTGTTGTTATTCATATCTCTGTGTTTATTGTATTCAGTCTGTTAATCAGTTCATTCCACTCCTAAATATGGATCAATGGTATCAAAGCGGTCTACTCTTCATTTATTTTTCTTCATGCATGTCCCTAAGAAGATCTGGGTACAAGAAGTTGGGACTCGAACCAATCGAGCCATTGCAAGATTGGCCACATCGAGCCCGACAATAACTCATGGGAAATGAAAAGAAATATGATGGAGCAGGAGATACTTTTAAAATGTTGCTAGAGGAATCCCTTGCATGAAAATGAATGAAATGATGGAAAAAATTGCGCACATCCTTCGGCGGCTGCCCACAGGAGAAGCATCTTCATCAAGCGACCATGCAACCCCCTTCAAGGTATAGGTAATTTTTTATATTCCATTATTTGAAGGACTGTTAGACGCATATGTTGTAGATAAATGGTTGAATCTGCTTGAAGGGTATTTTTCGGTCCACATTTTTCGATAGGGAAAAAATTACTTTTGCACTCCTCAAGGCCATCCCCCATGTTAAGGACTGGTGGGAAACTTACTTTGAGCAAAGGGCCATAGAGGAATCTGCAATATTTGTGGTTTCCCTTACATGGGATTCCTTCCGGGATACCATTAAAGAAAAATACTACCCTGTTGGAACCTAAGAGGACCAGTACACCAGATGGACCACCCTGCATCAAGAAAGGGACTAGATAGTACCATATTTCACCAATATTTTCCATACCCTACGCACCAAATTGGGTATTGAATAATCTGAGCAACATCTGGTGCTCATATACTGCGGCTATTTGCATAGATACATTCAAACATAAATGGAGTTTATGTACATCACCTCATTGGGTACGTCTTATAGATACGCTATCAAGATCGAGAAAAAAATTAAGCAGAAGAGGCGAGGGTTTGGATCTGCAAACTCCTCACAACCGAAGAAGTGAAAAGGTGGCCCCAACCCACACAACAAGGGACATAGCAAATATGGCCACTCTTAGGGAAACTAGTCCAAGCTGCAACACAATAAGGGAAATGAGAAGATGAAGAAGGACATGGGAAAATGTTGTGAGTACCATAAAATCCCTTGGCATAAAACTGAAAAATGTTGCTCCAAGAAGTCACTCGTGGTCGAACTAAAGGATTTCGAGTCAGAGGCTGATTCTGGTTGTGAATCAAATCCCAAAGGAGGGAATGGTATTATCAATGTTGAACTTGGTGCCACTGTCACTACCACCAAATTCCGACCAAGTGAACCAAAAGAACCATAGGAAGGGGAACACCTCTTTCACTCACAGATGTGGGTAAAGGGGGCTCCACTTCAGTTCATTATCAATAGTGGCAGTTAGAAGAACTTGATTTCATCATAGTTCATCAAGCGGCTGGAACTACCAATGACACTACATCGACAACCCTACAACATCGGTTGGCTTCTCTAAGGAAGAGATCTTTGTAACAGGAAACAATGTCATCTGGCCTACGGTATCAATCCTTTCAAAGATGAGGTATTGTGTGATATTTTCCCCCTTAAAGTTTGTGATGTTATTTTAGGACAACCATATTTATGGAAGAATCATTTTATGTATGAGTCTAGACCCCACAATTTTATTATTACTTTGGGTAGACAATTGTACAGGATACCAGAGGTAGCGGTGCCTACCTCTATTTCTTTAATATCTACTAAGAAATGAAGTAAGGTCATTTCACAGACCAAGAAGTAATTCTTCTTTGTGATCCATGCTCACAGTAAGAATAAGGTCGTCGTCACATATATGGCCTCTACACATAGCCTCTCTTTGCAGCAGAATAAAGTGGATGGGATCGTGGAAGAATACATAGACATCTTCTCCTCACCCACTAGGGTACCGACGCACTATCAAGTCAAGCATCTAATTGATATGAACCTTGATGCACCTCCACCTAATGGACCAATATATCGTCGCTTGCAGATGGAAAATGAAAAAAATAGGCATCATATCCAAGAGCTTATTCAAAAGGGGCACATCAAACCCAACTCCTCCCCTTGCGGAAGCCTGATTGTACTGGTGCAGAAGAAGGATGAGGCTTGGAGACTCTCCATTGATTACAGATCCTTAAACAAAATCATAGTCAGGAAATGGTACCCAATTCCCAAGATTGATGACCTTCTTGACCAACTCAAGGGGTAGAATTTCTTCAGCAAGATTGACCTAAAGTCTGGCTACCACCAGGTTCCCATAAAACCAACTGATGTATGGAAGAAAACCTTCAAATCTAAAGAAGGTCTCTTCGAATGGTTGGTCATGCCCTTTGTCTTAAAAAATGTATGATCCACTTTCCTAAGGTTGATGGATGATGTATTGAGACCCTTCATCGACTCTTTTATGGTGGTATATTTGGGTGACATACTCATCTTCAGCAGAACTTGGGAGGAGCACATGTGGCATATTCAGCAGGTTTTGAGAACTCTATGATAGCACAAACTATATGCCAACTTGGAAAAATTCTCTTTTGGCATGAATAGGGTCTAATACTTGGGATACATTTTTGATGAGCATGGGGTACATGTTGATCAAGCTAATATCCAAGTCATCCATGACTGGCCAGCCCCTACCACACTAACCTAGCTTCAAATCTTCTTGGGACTGGCCAACTTCTACCGAGGGTTCGTGTTGGGATTATCCCATATTGCATGGGCCCTCGGCCAGGTGACCAAGGGTGGTGGCAAGCCAAATTTCGTGTGGGGGAAGGAACAACAATGAGAATTCGATGATTTGAAGCATCGCTTATGCTTAGGTCCAATACTCTCCTTTCCCGATCTGCAACAACCATTCGAGATTGAGACTAATGCATATGATTATTCTATAGGCATAGTTCTCACTCAACACGATCATCCAATGTCATACCATAGTGAGACACTCTCAGATACTATCCGAAAATACCCCACCCATGACAAGGAAATGTATTCCATTGTACAAGCCTATTGTCAATGGAAACATTACATTCTGGGAAAGGAGACCATCATCCACACTGATCAGAAGCCTCTGTAGTTCATACAGACACAGGGGAAATTGCAGAAC
>JASDQU010189466.1:29-13568 GCA_032191745.1 Picea mariana | reverse complement strand
ATCTTCGTTAAATCTTGTAACACGAAGGGAGTAAGAAATTTAACTTATTCAGAAATCTGTTGGAATAAAATTAAAAAAAAATGAGAATTAATTGTTTTATTATTTTTGATATATTAATTAAGTGAGACAAAGGGAAATAGGGTTAATTTCCACACCTGCCTTTTTGAGTTCTAATTAAAAAGGGGAAAGAGGGAAAATCTAAACTATTAGGAAACTAGGAAAAGAGGGAAACACAAAAAGGAAAAAGGAAACAAAAGGGAAAAAGCGGAAAGTCAAACTTAGTAAAGTATCTACCATGCAAGAGATTTCTAATTTAAACTGAACTAGAAAATTAATAGTGGGGAAAATAATTAAAACCTGTAAGAGAATTTGGGGACATCTAGGAGCGATTCTAGGAGTAACTCTAGGTGGGTGAGGGAAATAAAGATAATTAATTAATTAAAGCAATTAATTTATGGAGGAATGAAGGGGATGGGTGACACTTGTACGGGGAGAATTTTTTAGGAAATAAATTTTAAAAACTTAATTAAACAAGATTTTAGGAAAGTAAGGAACCACAAAACTCTATATAATGAAGGGAGGAGATGGAGGTTGGAGGATCTTGGGTTTGCGTAATGTTACGCTGCAGAATTATCTACTTGATTGACTTAACTTGTGGGAGTTGGGATACCCAGCTTGATGAGGAGTGGTAGCTCAGCCTTGCGAGGCAAGTTGGGAGCTAGTCGAAATCTCTGGATAGTGAGTGTTTGGCCCCTTTGCGGCTTGGGGGGATAAGGGGGAAAAAGAGTACCCCTAGCATTGGTTGGGAGGTACTAGTGAAGTCTCGATGATCGGTGAGCGGGAGTTGCACGGATTGCGCGAGATGTCATTCGAAGAAGGCGAACAGGCAACGGTACACTTTCTTCGTTTTGTATGGTAAATTGTTTTAGAACTTATGCTTGAATCTACATTTTTACTTGGGTAAGTGAACTGATTGTCTAGATGGTTTTCTGAAATTTTCTTAGTCTAGCTCGATGATAGATTGACTCCCATGGCTTTATTTCCCCGCACGTCTTGACCACCTTGCTGTGTTGATTGTGACCTTCATGGTTGTTTATCCTTCATCCCTAGCTCACTAGTACTCACCTGAGAAGTTATCTAGGATCCTGATTTACGGTTATCACCTTAGCGTTAAAAGACCTATGGATCTCAATGCCCTACTTTTCTGTGCGAGGATGATGAGTGAATGACGAACTTGTTAGCCGACTGCCCTTGATGTTTTTCCCTGGCTAATTGTTGATTTCGCCATATGGCAACGACCTCTGCGTGTGGATTATCTGGTGGCATGGTTGGTTTTCTCTATGCCTTGACTAATAGAACCCCAACAATCATTCCATGACCCTTCCCATTGGATCCTTTTGGTTCTCTTACTATTGTCTGCATTTGTATTTGCACTCTGGCAATGGAAAAACGAGTTGATTCATGTCTTCATTTTTGTATTGGTACTCTGGCAATGAAAAATGAGTTGATTCATGTCTGCATTTGTATTTGCATTCTGGCAATGGAAAAATGAGTTGATTCATGTCTACATTTTTGTATTGATATTCTAGCAATGGAAAACGAGTTGATTCATGTCTGCATTTTTGGATTGGAATTCCATAAATGGAAAAACAATTAAACTCTTTATCTGTGTTTTACATTTGGTACCCTGGTAAGAAAGACAAAAACGTTTTTGTTTTCCTGTATGCATTGGCATTGGCATCCTGGCAGTGAAATGGGGAAACCTCAGTTTATTCATCCCTCTCAAGTTTGCATTTCATTTTTATTTTCTTTTGGGGCGATTTTCCCCTTGAAGAAGACTACATCTTGCACTTAATATTTTCTGTTTGATTACCTTTGCTGCCTGGCAATTTCGCCCCTCTCAAGTTTGCATTTCGTTTTTACTTTTGGGGCAATTTTCCCCTTGAAGAAGACTGTGTTTTACAAAAATCATTTACTGCTAATTGATGCCTTATGGCCTGGTGATTTGCAAATTAATTGTGACTTTGTTTACTACCTTAAATACTTCATTTTTCCATTAAAAGGGTAGCTTGCATCTTGCCGATATATAGAAGAATGATTTTCCTTTTAAAAACATGACTGACTTGTTGTAATTACCCACGATTTTGGCTTTAGAATGTTGCCGGAGCTTGTTGTAATTACCCACGATTTTTCCTTTGGAATGTTACCGAAGCTTGCTAAAATTGACCAAGATTTTTGTCTTTAAATTGCTGACTGTGTTTGCTAGATTGGGCATGAAGTTGCCTTGATGTTGACAGAGTGTGTTGTTGAATGACCATGAGTTGGTCCTTCTGCACTTGTACTGTCCCTTTTATTCTCCTTCTCCTTGAGTGTATACCCAACGTTCTCACTGCCACACTTTAATTTCCACAACGATGTTACTGGCCAAGTAATTACCAAGTTAATTGGAATGATAACTTCTATATTAAATGCCTTATCAATTGCCAAAACAATTGCTACAACAATGTTAATGGTCAACAGTTTCCCTTTTTGCTGTAATTGTCAGGTTAATTGAAATATTAAATGCTATATTATTTCCTTATTAATTGCCAGTATAATTGCTACAACGATGTCTTTGGTCCAATAATTGCCATGTTAATTACTACCTTGAGTCAATGGTCAGCCGTTTCCGTCTTATTGATTAAATTCCGCATCAAGTTAAATGGTTAACAGTTATGTAAATTGCCTTGTTATTGTACTATCAATCGTTATGTTAAACGTCATATAAATTTCCTTGCTACTGTTATTTTAACTGTTATGTTAACTAGCATGATAATCACCTTGTTAGTGCTATATTACTTGTTATGAAATAGTCATGCAAACTACCCTATTATTGCTAAATTAATTGTGATGTTAATCATTATGTTAAATGCCTTGTTAACTGCTGTAATAAATTCTTATGTACCAGATATGTAATTACCTTGTTGATTTTCCACAACAATGTTATTAGCTGGCAGTTTTCCCCTCAATGATAATAAACAACCAGTGTGGTTAGTTCGGTCATTATAGCTAGACTAATGTTGAGGTTTAACTATTCATATGTGCTAAAGGTAGGATTCCACTTTAGAATGTTAATGTTGTTATTCAAGTTTATGGCTAGTTGGATGGGGATTCAGATTACTATATAATTGTCCATATAGGTTGTAATAAATATTAAAATTAGTAAGATGAGTAAAGACTAGATTGCAAATTTAGACTTGCTAATTTAGATATGTAATTGATGTTAGTTGGATTTATAGATATCGCCTAATTGGTAACTCAGACTCACTAAATTTGAGTCGTAATTCATGTTAAGTTCGGTTGGTAACTTGTTGACTAATGGAATTTAGACTGGTTAATTGATCTGTAATTAATGCCAATTTAAATCATAGATATTGACCATTTAGTCTTGATAAATGGTTGGGTTGTTGACGAAGTCGTTTTTAACTTGCGCTTCCCATTGAGGGTGTTGTTGTTTATTATTAATCAATGTTTGTACTTGGTTTTGTAAATGTTTAATGTGATTGGTTTTGCTCACTGTAAGGGTTCTAGTTACTTGTGTAATTTAATTTTGGGTGCGTTAGGTTGTTCAGATTATTGTCCTTAGCTTAGTAGGCTTGGTTTGCTTGTGTCGGGCAGGAGGTAGACACCTCCTTGTTCCTCAGAACAGTCGCTGGCCTTGAGACCTTAAATGGTCAAAATCAATGGGAACCTGGGCTTGAGTGGTTCTTATGTGTCCTGGAGGTCCTAACCATCGTAGGGTAGGACGGGCGGGTAGTCATTCTTATTTTTCGTTGGTTGAATGTTGTACATTGCTTCCAGGTGCTTGATGTGATTTTATGTTAGGTCGTTTTGTTGTTGTTGCATGAGTTGCATGCATTGTGTTCATCGTCATGTAGTCCCTTAAGTTTGTAGGTGTGTCTTGTTGCGTCGGGCGGTTGGTTGTTACTCCTGGTTTTCTATGCCTGTTGCCTGGTTGCCCTTGTGTATGTGCATAGTGTCACAGTTGCCTGTTACCTGGGTTACGTGCTTATGTTCGTTGTCAGTAGTGTGGTTAAAATATTATCATCGTCGCCTTCTTGCCTCTTAACTCCTGAAAACAAAACAAAAAAAATAATATCTTCTCTTTTTGTCGTAACGATGGGGTCGTTACATGAATTAGTGCCGTGTTAAAATTGGAGGAAGTAAGGGCACAAGCAAAACAAAAACTGGATCAACATCAACAAATTGTAAAAATATGGTTTGATTCAAATTCTTCTTCAGATAGGAATTTCAATGTAGGAGACTTGGTTCTCAAGTGGGACAAATCTCATGAGGGAAAGGGGGAAAACACCAAGTTCCATAATCTGTGGTTGGGACCATTTGTAATTTATGAAAAATTAGGTCCCAACTCTTTCTGTTTGCACAATTTGGAGGGACAACCAAGCACTTTCCCAATGAATGTCTAGTCTCTCAAAAGACATTTCATCAGATGATTCCAAATCCACCTCTTTGTACATATTTTTGTTTTTGTTTTAATGTCCTTTTTTGTTTTTGATTTTGGTTCTTTTCATTTTTCTTGTTTTTGAATAACTATATCTGTGTCACCATTTCATTTGTGGAAGGAAAATCATAAATCTTATCCAAAAGAAACAATATATGACATTTCAAAGCACCAGTTCTATAATTGCTAAAAATCAGATCAAGAAAATAATTTTTTTGTTCAAAATAATGTTCTTGGTTTCTCTTTAAAATTACGAGAAGACACGATTATCATTATTAAAAATCTTAACATTGTCCCTGTTTTTAAAGAAAACAACTCAAATATACCTTCTTGTCCTCGAGATGTTTTCTTAACATAAATATAAGAGTTCAGATCATGATAAAGGTCGTCAAATGAGAAAATAATTTGGTAAAGATCAAGTTTTTCGAAATTTGAAAATTTCAGCATCACCTCGCTCTCTTGAATATCATAAAGTTTCTGTCAAATTGTAAGTAAATTCTAGAGAATTGAAAGCACTACAAGGTGTGGGAAGTGTCTGTAAACCCATCAAGATACTGAACAGGTCTACAGGAAACGAGTAAATGCATGAATGATGCTAAGGAAACTTCACCGGGGTACTGAACAGGCCTGCTGGCAGCAAAGCAATGTCGGGCTTAAGAAAATTATCAGGTATGACTTTTTGGAATTGATAAAAAATAAAGATGTCCTTCATCTTGAATGGATAACTCTTGGACATGATAAAGGTGTTAGAGTGGGTTAAATGACATCCCTACCGAGGCTATGGATGCCTGCTGGCAGCAGTGGCCCTGTCAACAATATTGGATTCAGTTGCCCAAATGTCGTTTCACTCGTAATCAAAACTTGATACCAGATTGAATTTGAACATAAACACATCTGACTCTAGACTGTGTTATTTTCTGTGTTCTGATCTGCATGCTTGAATTGTTGTCGACTGTTTCTTAATTCTTCATTCTTTATGATCAATCCTAACATGAATTTTATGGTGATGTAGAGATAACTACTTCGCCCAGTACGTAACCATTATTGACAACCCCACACGATTTTGATATTTAATATGATCGGGAGAAATTGCATTTTTCTGTAGCTACCATCACCCCAATTCTGTAAACATTTTTCAGAATTTTTAGATGATTACTGGATTAAGAAATATTTTTATTAATTTCTTATTGTTTTCACTTTCATTTTTGTTTTATGTTTAATTCATGATTGTAAGCATGAATTAAACATAAAACCTAGCTTGGTGTTATAATTTTCTGTGCCTTAGAATGCATCCTTTTAAAGTTCACCATACTTATTTGAAATCTAAATCTAATGTTTGAATGACCTATTTTCGATGTTTTGGTTTCAATATGGTTTTAATATGGTTTGATAAGTTTATTTTCGATTTGTAAAAATCCTTTGATATATTTTATAGTCTATTCATGAATTCAATGATCGTACCAATAGTCATACAAATCAATACACACCTGTTGTACTCGGGTGCTCACCTCACCTCGCTGGCTTAACATATTAATGATCCATTCATTACATGCATAGGGTTTCGGTACTCTATATGTTTAACTCTCATCACAAGGAGTGGTAAATATTACAATCAAACCCTGGTTTTCACTCCCACCATCTGGGCTATGATAACACATAGGCTATGTTATTTTTTGTGTCTCAACTCACCATTCAAACTTGTCCTTGCTTCTCCCATGATTCAAACCTAAGACTATCCAGAGTCATCCCTATTGCCTTGTGGTTATATTTCTCATGGCACCTGTCATTCACCTGGAGCCAAATGGATTCCAGGATTTACTTTCTCTCAATGATGCAATTGAGGATCTTAAAAGCCATGACTGGGATTTTTTCCTTAAAATATTTGAAGGTTATAACCTTTAGGTGGCAAAGGCTTTCACATAGACCTTTGATGTTTGTAGAGAAAAAATTGGGGACACACAGTTAGAGTTGACTGAGGGGTTTGTGAGCAAAGCAATAGGGCTTCCATCAAAGGGTGAAAAATGGTTCAAAAATGCTCGAATTGAAGGAGTCCCGTGGAGCCTCTTTATGACATCCCAAAAGATCAACTGTTGTGAAAAAGATATTTCTATCTCCCTGGTTAAACCTAGGTGGCATAGATTGTTATTGATTCTCACGCAATTTGTGACATGTGAGGGTTGATACAGATTGGTCTTCCTCTACCATATTCGTTTACTCATGCATTTCATTGGTTCCAAATTAGATATGCCATTTTACTTGCTGAGAAGTCTTTATAAAATGTCCAAAATATACAAAAGACAAAGTGTTGATTCAAGCTTGTTCCATCACAGATTGGTTAAGATTTTGTTGATGCATCACTTGTCAACCCTAGGTGACTGTTGGGATAATTTTTTGATAAGGAATGGTTTTGCCCAGACTGTTCCTACAGTAAACCCTAACTTAGCCGAGCCATTGAATAAAGACCAGTTTATTATTTCAATCGATAGACCAGACTTTACCAACATAAACCCTCTAGACATAGGGATGTCGAGTAAGTCTTCACCTACATGATTTTTTGAGCAAGAGACTATTGAATTTAAGGTAATTGACCCTCTTGTACCTGAAATTGATGTTAGCATGAATATTATTATTAATCTGGATGTTGAGAAACCTTGCAAAGGAACAAAAAAGAAATGCACAGACTTAGGGTTCAAGAACAAAAGGGCAAGTAGTCAAATTTCAAGGAAGCTAAGGAACTGATATGACACTCATCTGAGCTCGATCAGTCCAATCAAGATCAATGAGTGGTCGGATCCTGAGATCGAATATTTTATAGTTTTAGAAGACCCCAAATTTCAGGGGTACAGGAAGAAAGTTATTGTTCCTACTGAACCTTATGATTTTGTGACAAATTTTCCACCATGCCTCAAAGGTAAAGAGGGGTTCTCCTGTATTAGGCCTGATCAGAAGCAAATAGCAGGTAATATTGATACATCCCTATTTGACTATGCACTTCATCGACCTTCCATATTGCTTGTACAATGTGATGTCTGTTTCCATTGGATCGAGCGATATTACATTGACATCCCTGTCCTTCAGGCTCGAATAAAATCACTTATTTCTTAGAATGATTTGTTGAGGCAAGAAACTTGTGACCTTAAGGAGCACTCAGAGAGGAAATCTAAATGTATCAAGAGATCAGGAAACATAGTAATCAAGAATGCGACCAACGTTGAGGTGATAATAAATTTTGAACTACCCGACCCCTCTTTAGTTAACATTTAATGGTAAAACAATTTTATAACATTTATGTTGTCTAATTCAAAATAAGTCAATCTGGAATTTATTTTTGTTTTCTAAACTAAGACTGGCTACAAAATCTTCGATTCTGTAGGCAAGTCTCTTTTTAAATAAAAATTAGAAATTGGTTATGAGTAATTTTCTAACTTGTTAAATTTGTTTTGTTTTTCAGGAAATAATAGATTTTGTTGCTGATCATCTGGAGGAAACATATTTGATTATGCATCTAAATGATTAGTAGTTTCTTTTTCTATTTGTTTTGTAAAAACTTTGATCTATCTTTAATTAAAACCAACTCTATTATAAGTGGCTCCCAAACCACTATTTTTGTAATATTTTTTATTTTATGAGATCCTACTCTATCCTGTGAGATAAGAGAATGTGATCTCAGGTCACTTTAATTAATGTTCATTTTGTAAGTAAAAGACATCTCTGGCTAGAATAGGTTATAGGCATGTAATTCTCAAACTTATATGCACAAGTGTTTCACATTTTGGCTTTAGACCACGATGACATTGTTCCATCTATGTTTTGACTTTTATATTATGAGATATTGATATGTTACATAGCTTTAGCTTCTTTAGCATATGACATTTCATATTATTGAATGATTTTAAATTTTGTCTATAACTCGTTGTTTCATATATTATCACTGTGATCATTATATCAATTTTAATATCATGATTTATGTGTGATGTTTAGTTTATTGATAAAATGAATTCTTTACATTAAGATTTCTGTTACTGTAATAATTCATAATTATAAGATCATTGGACATACATGTCTACTATTCTATTCTTATATCCTAGCTATCAATAAACATCTAGAGTTTATTCGGGAGACATTAGTACAAGCTTGTCATAGATTTCTCTCACAGGAGAGAAAAATAGAGTTTTGGATCACACATAGACAAAGACATAGTATGAAACTAATCTCAGGTTAGATTTATTTCCATTTAATTTCTGTTATTTTATTTCTTAGTGAAACATAACAATTTTAGATTGACTTTGATCTTCACTCTATCCTTGTTTCAAATCATGTTTTATTTATGGTTCTTAGATATGTGATTATAAAATAGAAAATATAAAAACATGTTCTTTCTTTATCTACTTTCGAAAACAATTACCAAACATTGATTTTGGAAGGCATTCACTAAAACTTGCAACTTGTAATTACTCTGTTCATAATGACATGTTCATATTTACCTTTATGTTTAAAACATTTGTAAATAATTAGATTAAAGTATATGTATTATTATAGTTTTTATCATTAAGTAGTTTATTTATTTTCTTTGTTTTAGGACCCTAGTTGGCTAACAGAGCCATTAAACCTATCAGAATATATTACACAAAACGACTTGGGTTATTTAGACAACCCCGGTCTGGATCTATTCTTCCAATTGATGGCATGTCAAATTTGCCCGTCAAAAAATGATGCTAGAAGGAGGGCATGAATTCAATTGATTGAACGTGGAGGTCACAAGACTCCTCCCCCACACACTCACTCCCCTGTCATAACATGTAGTCGCTTAGACAACAACGTTACACTTCAAACAACAACTACCTCAAACGATAACCCTGAGATTCCTGTTGAACTAGTGATACCAGTTCTTCAAGGGGTCAACATCCAATAAATTGTTCGTCAGTCACTCATAAGGACACATAGTGACTTATCCTGTATCATACAACCTCGTAGGCCTCTTAATCAACCCCTAGATTTATCGGATATCAGAGAACAACTTCAAGGCATTGGTCTGCCTGGGAACCTTTTAGGTGATAATAATACCAATCTTATTGAAGCACCTATCCTTGGAGTAGGAGGATCTGGTATCCCACCTTCCCCGCCTGGTTCATCCCCATCCTCTTTTGAAGGAGAATCTTCATACAAAGGCATCTATTCATCCGAACCATCTCAGCCTTCAACACCACCAACACTCATGGAAAACCAAAACAATCCTGCCAGACCTTGGCTCGATCAAGATGTCGTGGCTATACCTGGACCACAACACCGATTACCAAAACACCCAAAGAAATGGTTGCCTAAATTTGATCCAGATTCTAAACAATTTGCTGAAGATCACATAAATTTTTTTATGTTGGCCATTAGACTCGGAAATGTTTAGCATGAGGATGTAGTATGCCGACTGTTTCATTATACGTTTGAAGGAAATGCCTCCACATGGTATTTTTCCCAGCAGCCCCAAACCATCATCTCTTGGGACAAGTTTGAAAATTATTTCTTGGAGAAGTTTGGAGATGATAAATCTCTTGAAGTCTTGGTTAAGGAGCTTTCCAGTCTAAAAATGAATCCTAAGGAAAAGGTGAAATATTTTAACCAAATATTTCTTACTTTAAAAAATAAAATCCCTGTAGATTCAATGCTTGCAGAAATTCTAATTGCTGCATATTATACTAAGGTTCTCCATAATAATATAGCCATATGGGTCAAAAGGTCCAAAAAGAACACATTGTTAGAAGACTTTGAGGAGGGAAGCCAAATTGAAAAGGATATATTAAGCTTAAAAGATAATCTCAATAGCGAATATGAAATGACTTCATCCTCTAAAAAGAAAATAGAGATCCTCGCTAGGCCTCCTCAAACTAAACCAGAAACTTTAGACTTAGAAAGATTACATAAAGATTTCCAAAAAATGTCCAACCAAGTCGTTGAATTGAAGAGATCAATCGAGGAGGCATCCAAAAGCAAAGGAATTTTTAAACCTCCTTTCAGAAAGCCTTTTCCTCCCAACTGGCCAAACCTGAGCATTGAAGGTCTAAATTTCAAAAGTTTACAGTACACTTTGCAAACCATCTTAGAAGCACACGATAATTCTGCTTCTACCCCCCCTAAAATTTCTGAAGATGTAGTTGAGGAAGAAGTACCGGAAGAGGAAGAATCATCTCTCAATATCTTCGGTCACTTCTCGAACAATATCTTCCAAGCAAATTTTGAAACTGTTCACCCCTACAATACAAGAAGAAAAACACAAAATAAACCTTCTTCTGAAGTGAGTAATAATGTGTTTCCAAAATAGTCAAAGAAAGCTGAATTTAAACAAAGTTTATCAACCCCTGTTTTAGAATACGATTTAATTGAAGATCTAAAAAAAATGAGGGCTAATATTTCAGTCTTTGAGTTGATGAAATTTCCCCTTATTTTGAAGAAAATGCTTCAAAGTATCATTGAAAACAACAAAAACAACAATCTTAGCAACAAGAAAACTGCATAAATTGGTTCGAAAATAGCCAAAAAAATCCCAACTAAAATGACATCTGAACTTCCAGATAAAAGAGATTTAGTTGAAAAAACTGTAGCTAATGTAAATAAAACTGTTTTAGGGACAACAACTAAAAATCAACAGAATTTTTCTATTAACACTCAAAAAAATGTCCCGCTCTTTTTGTTAACCTTTGAAATTTTTAATAGGAATGTACATAATTGTATGGTTGATTCCAGTGCATTGTCAAATTTCATGCCGCTATCTGTTTGTCAAAAAATCAACGTAGAATTAAAACTTTTGATTTCAAAATCATTCAGCTAGATCGAACAAATTTTAAGGTAATCGGTGAACTTAAATATGTTATGGTTAGATTATCATCCAATCCTAAGGTTCATGAGATAATTGACATTATTGTTGTTGATATCCCTGAGGAATTATGGATACAAATGATATGTTGTTTTTTTGTATTGACATAGACAGGTTCTATTGACTGGGTTCCCGTGAGTGTGTAGGACTTTGGACATCGAGGATAAAGAGGCATCGATGAAACCCCTTGGACTCTGAATCAAGTCAGGGAGTGGATTGTTGGGTTGAATATTGTTGATGTAACATACATACATATGATTAGATGTTATGATGATTGACTATTATTGGTGACATGATTCGTTGATAGATGTGGGCTGATGATAGATTGTTGACCATACTCACATGTGGAGTAGAGGGGTCATGCATGACAACCAAAGACTTTGAGGGAGAGGTGTGAGAGCAGCCCTACCACAACTTACTAGCACTCTCGCCATGGCTTGAACTGTAGGTTAACGATTACTTAGTTTGAGAAGACCCATGAAGCCATGAGGACAGACTGTGATAGTCGCTCACGATGATTCTAAGGGGTGCACAATAAGGCAGGGGAATTATTCCTTAGAGGCCCTTAGTCTCCCACAAGATCACCTGGCGAAGTATTGACTATAGGGGTTTTTGACATCTACTAAAGTCAGTCAAGAGGCGAGTGGCACCCTTGGAGCACGTAGTGTGTCCTAAAGGGAATGTCGCAAAAGGAAAATGAAAAGAGGCAAGTGGCACCCTTGGAGCACGGAGTGCAACTTGAAGGGTACGTCGTGCAAGGAAAATGGAAAGAGGGAGTGACACCCTTGGAGCACCTAGTGCATCCTGAAGGGCACGTCACGATTTTAACTGGTAAGTGAATAAACCTAGTTGGCCCTAAAATGAATGATGTGATAAGTAATATTTAAAAACAATGTTTTCCCTAATGAAAATATCACCTAACCTAGTGAAATTAAACCTAGTTCTAAGTAGAACATGTGGTAAAAAATAAACCAATAATAATAAATAAACATTTAACAAGAAGGGGGGTATGAAATTAAAATTTATTTATTAAAGTCAAAATTATAATGGAGGATTAAAAATTTAAAAAGGGAAATGGTTGTTCTTATCTACTTTTACTAATTTAATTTTTAGTTAAAATGAAAAGAGGGTAAATGGTTGTTTCATCTAAACTTGCTAATTTAATTTTTAATTAAAGAAGAAAAAGGATAAATGGTTTCTTTATCTACACTTGCTAAATTGATTTTTAGTTAAAAAAGAAAAAGAGAGAAACATAAAAGAAATAGGAAAGTTAGAAAAAAGGGGAAACCTAAAGAAAAGGGGAAACATAAAGAAAAATATGAATGTCTAACTTAGTAAGGAATCTTGCCTTGGGAACTTGCTATTTATGAACTCAATTGGGAATTAAGTAAGGCGTAAGTCATTTAAGAAGTGTAAGGTAATTTTTGGACATCGAGGACCGTTTTTAGGAATGATTTAGGTGGGTGAGGGAAATAGGAATAATTAATTAATTAATAAAATTGATTTTCTGGTGCAACTAGGGGATAGGTGACGTGTACGGGGGAGGTTTTTCCTAATTAAAATTTATGAAAAAGGAATTTAATGAGAATTTGGGAAACTAATTACTTAAAAAATATATAAAAATGATGGAGGAGGAGTATGGATATCATTTTTTTGCGTAACGTTACACTGCTGAATTTTTCCTTGAGTGAACTTTCGCTTGTGGGAGTTGGGATACCCAACTCAGGTAACGAGTGGTAGCTCGACCTTGCGAGGCAAGCTGGGTGCTATAAGTTCTATGGTATTGTGTTTTTGGCCCCTTTTCGGCTCAGGGGGATCAGGGGGAAGGTACCGATGAGGTCACATCGATCGACAAGTGGGAGCTGGACGGAGCGTGTGTGCGAGACAATGACTCAGAGCTTTCGCAATTGGCTACGGTACGCATGTGTATATTTTGAATGGTAGTTTAATATTGTTTATGCACCTTCAGTAATTTACTTCTATTGTGTTAATATTATGTTTTATTCAACGTTTTATGATCAAGAACTTAAAATCATCCTTGCCTTTTGATTTTTTTTTTTTTGAATTGAATTCCCTCAGCGAACCCAGAATCTGATTTAAATGACTTCTCTGTTTTGGTTTTATTGATTATTACGAAGATATTGTGTTTTTATCTTTCATCCCTTATCCTTAA
>JASDQU010189463.1:3242-18839 GCA_032191745.1 Picea mariana | reverse complement strand
GGTTTTAACTTTAATTTTAGTTTGATTTTTTATATACTCTTCTATAATGACCATTAACAATAATGAAAAAATTATAATTGAAGTACCTCTCTATTAAAATACAATTGAAGAATTGTCTATCACTCGATTGATCCTTTTGTGGAACACCAACATCATGGACCACAAAACATACTTACTTTTGATAAGATGTATGAAACTTGTTTCTATTTAAACTTATATGAACTTGTACTATGATTTATTATGGCTCATACACATGTATGAACATTGCAAATGGACTTCTACATCTAAGTCCACAAACATTTCTTGTCAAAATCTTTCTACTTATTTATGATGTTGTGCTATAAATATACATTAAATATTTATAAGACAAACTCTAAGTGGTCATTTCTTTTAATAGAGTTATAAAATATCTCCTACCTTTAGAATACTTGTAACCTCCATTGAAACTAAATATGCTTGCAAGTTTGTAGGAAACTAGATAGCTAGTTGTTTTCTCTTGTTTTCTTTCTTATTATTTTTTGAATCTCTCTTCAAGTTCTCATCCTTCCTTTTACTAAGCTCCCTTATTTGACCTTCTTGAGACATCCTTCTTGCCAAAGCTTGTATTAGAACCCTCCACATGGGTAGTCTAGAAAGAATTACGTCTTTTATCACTGATCTAAGAGAAATACACTTCTCACAACATAAGAAAAGATAAGAATTGATCCAAGAGAAATCCAATTCTCACAACATAAGAAAAACATGCATGTGGCTAAATAAATGCTAGAATTGTTAACGAAGTCTTATTTTAATGGTTAAGTAGAAATTATGATAATCTCCTCGCCAAGGTTTAAAACACCTAGAGTCATGGTTAGCCCCTCGTGCAATTTTTTCCCCATCAAAATATGGTGTTTCAAGCGGTTAAAGAATGATGCAAATTCTAAACGATTTTGGTGAAATAAAAACCCCACTCATGGCTTCTTAGCCAAAAGGATATTCCTTATGTGTTGCAAGCAGACTACACTTCATTATAACATTCCCACATTCAAGAGGAGGCGTCTTTGTCACATTGTGATAAAATGAAGCATCTTCTCAAATAAAATGCTAGAATTTGATTTATATTTCATTTGTTTGTATATTAAATTCCTTTAAATAAATAAGAAAAGAAAGCGTGTTCATTAATATTTTTTTAATCATTTTTTGAAGGTGAGGTTGAGTTATTTGATCATCTTTTCTACATACTAACATATCAGGGCTTATAAAAAAATAAGCATAAATGTTAATATAAGCACAAAATTAGTAGCATGTCTTCCATGTAGAATCAACTTTAATTAAAGTATTTAGAATGAGTAGTTCATGTACAAAAATTGTATAACTCAAAGTTACTCCTTATAGTACTTAGTGCAAATATTGCACAAGATTAGTTTTATATTGATCAATGCGTTATGGCCTTCCATGAGAAATCAACTTTAATTAAAGTATTTGCAATCAATAATTCAGGTTCAAAAATTGTAGAACCAAAAGTTATTATAATAATTAGTTAAAATGCTTATTGTTGTTTCTTTCTAATGGTATAGTGATCAAATACTAGAAAACAACTT
Source organism: Picea mariana (assembly GCA_032191745.1). Taxonomy (NCBI): domain Eukaryota; kingdom Viridiplantae; phylum Streptophyta; class Pinopsida; order Pinales; family Pinaceae; genus Picea; species Picea mariana. Next base: position 17,259 of record JASDQU010189463.1, on the reverse strand, counting down.
AGTTAAAATGCTTATTGGTGTTTCTTTATAATGGTATAGTGATCAAAATCCAGTAAGATATGAGCTTGCAAATTGGTTTACAAAAGAACATAATCCTTGATGATATTAGTTGTAAAATTGAGACTCCATGTATGCATAGTGATCATGTTTGTAGAGATGCCCCAATAGATAAATTCAATGGAACCTAGATAAGCCCTAAGCCTTCGAAAGCATAGATTTCTCTCCAATGGGTCCCTCATATCCAAGGATTAGTGAGGGATTTTTGTTGTTTAGAATGGTTATACTCCATTCTCTTTGAGCACAACATTGATAGGGACAACATTTTTAGAATAGATCATGGTTTTTAGGTGTCTCCCATTTGTCCCATTGGATCTCTGGGATAATAAAACTCTAAATGACATGGATAACCTTGTAAGGAAATTTATTGACAACAATGAATCCAAGAAGGAATTTACACCTATTCAAGAGGTTGTGTATAATTTCACCTAAAAAAGGGATTTTGAAATATTTGGAAATCCATATTAGAGATTGAGTTCATACGTGAAATCTTAGTTATGAGAAAATTCAAATTAAGTGCAACTTATACCATGATTATTAATAGTTCCAAAAAAAGTCCAAAAACTCCCCCCCAACCTCTCACAAGGATACTCGAGAAGACGGATGCCTCAAAATGGTCACCAAAACGACAATAGCAAGGGCCATAGAAACCCCACAACTAATTGAAATGTTAAATATTTTTCTATTCATAAGGAGAAAGAGGCAAGACAAGAGTCTCCAAGGATAAAAAGTCCGAGGTATAAGAAGGAGAAATACCTCCCCTAGGTGCAAGAAGTGGTGATAAGAACTTTGAAACAACTTGTAATTTTGAAATAGAAGTGCACTATGGAAATGTCCCTACCCTTAGAAACCATCAATTTCTCACCTTCATTGGATGAGGAATGGCCACCCATCTCAAGAGGAAAGGCATGCGAAGAAAGGCTCGAGAAGGAAACCAACAAAAGAAGCAAGGGAGGATGAGGCAGTGAAGAATAAGGCATCATCTTTTCAACCAATAATCAATGAGGCATTTGCCTTGGAGAAAAAATATAAACCTGAAAATATATGAATATGTTATCATTGTAGGGTAAAGGAAATCCATGATAAAATAAATGCACTGAATTTCTTAGTAAAATGAGAAACCATCAATGGTCATATTACAGGAAGCAAAAGCAAAAATTGAATAATTCTCTACATTATTCTGGTAGACTTGTGATTCTTTCACGAAATTGTGATGTAAAGTGAAGGGAGACCACTAAATAGTTTATAAGATCTCGCTTATGAGAAAACTAGGGTTTTAATTTGTAAATAAAATTAGGGCATTAACTTTGTTACAAACCCTTGTAATTTCTTCAAACATATCATATACACTTGAAAGCACACATAAAAGGAAGATATAACAGGGGAATTTTATTATTATGGGAGCACTGAATACAACTTTATAAGAAGAAATGGTTGTTATGGAAGCTGCAATAATCAATAATAAAAAACATAACGTGGAACAATGCCCGATCTCTCCAAACAGAACACCAAGATGAAACAAGACTGAAGCTCCAATAGAAACCCTAGATGGATTCCCCTCTTTGTTTAACTAGGATGGATAGTCTCACCACTGAAGCCAAACTCTAATGAAAGGGTTTTTCCAAAACCCTAACGAAAACCTTTGCTCATCGAGCACTCCACAAGAAAATGATCCAAAATCCAATCTTCCCAAATGACTTGCTCTATTTTCCTTTTAAAGGTTATGTGGATCTTTGTTGAGAGATCTAACCCAACTTTATCAAACCTTCTAGAAGAGAACTTTATTTAATAAAGTGACTTTATTAATTAAATATTAGTTGCCAAATTTAACTTTAGGAAACATAATGAAATATTTAATTAATTATTTAATTTTGCCAAAAATGAGACATTACAAATCCTTCCACCCCAATATTTCTTTTCCTCAAGCAATGTTATCATAATATGATGCTCCATCGACTGACTATATCTGAAAATGATACTAGGGTCCCAAACCATCGTGGAGAAGGTGGAGTATCCTCTGCTCATATCGTGAATCTGCTAGGTGTTGTCACAAGCTCCTACCTAATTGTCCCTGGTCATCCAAGCAGTCAGAAGTTGTATGAACTCGATCAACTCCTCGGAAGACCCTCCTCCCAACAACCAAACCTATATAAACTAGTAATCCCATTGGTGTCAGTTGTCAAGTTGTTAACAATTGCAATCCAAGGGTCCCATACCAATATCAAAGAGATGCCACCATGCTGATGTTTCAATACTCTAATCATAATCACCTTCTCATCACACTCTGACTCCACTCTCCACTCAAGAAATTTCTATCATGGACCCTACACAACCAAGCCATCTCAATTTTAATCAATCCACGACTGTCCTCGATCCCAATGATAAACTCAAGGAATTGGTCAGGAGGTCTCCCTGGAGGAAACGCCTCAAAGCTCCAATGAAAACCACCATGTGTCAACGAGGACTCTTGTATATTGTTGCACACCACCGTGTCCTCCTGTACCATTCTATATCCTATATATGCTACTGCACCCAACACTCTGCTAATGATCACTGAACCTACATCCCAAGGTGTGTCCATATACGTCATGTATCTGTCCACCCAATCCAAGTATGGGTATATCTCCTTGCGGCAAGGTCCACAAGGAATGTGATCAACTATCTCCTCTGCAACTAATATCGAAACCTCTAATGATATCTCCAAAAGAAAGGGCACATGATCCTTTTAATGCCAACTCAGAGCAGAATCCAAACTCTCCTCGAGTACTTGCAAGTCGAAATKCTCATCCCTCTTAATATGTGCGACACACATGCCCTCCTGTGTCACTRTTGYCGGAGATGATGGAGTCCCTGCTATAGGTGGTGAAGAGMATSCCAYGCTCAACTGATAATGTAGCTCCTAAACATCTCGGTCCTTGTCCTATGCAAACTTGAGAGAAAGGTCCATGTCCATAAATAGTTGCAAGTAATTTGACTTTAGTTKTTCTAGTTCCTCCATGATGATGCACAATTGGGCACTAGTGACTCCACCTCCTATMTCGATGTGTYRCTCCTCCATATGGGMTCTCCAAAAARTCTCCTCAATGAACCTACRATCTCCATCAGTTCTTGTCAACACCTGTGTAACCTGATCCTCGGTCACCAACAGAATCCTCGGTCACCAACAGACGATCCTCCAAATTGTATAGTGTGAAAGGCCTTTTCCCTGTCACTTCCAACTGGCATGAGATATCATATGTAAGAGTGATCCCCTCATCCTCGTAGTAGAAATCATAAGCAAGTACTAGATATGTCTCCTCCACGTACATATGTGCTACCTCGACTCCATCCTCACTAGCAATCCCAACACATTTGTTATCTTGACCGTCATTGGTGCTAGTGTCTTGGGCTCCATCGGCCAATTCCAATGTTACAATGGATGTTGTTGTGTCATCCCCCTCGTAGTCATCCTCGATGGCACCAAATTCTCCCCCCTCCTCTTCGGTACTCGTGACAATCTCCATCAACACACTAGCGTCAAAGATCTCATCAAAGTCTACCACCCGGTCATCTCCCATGTACAGATCCATATCATGGCCAACTACATGCTCCAAACAATCAACTTGAGGTTTTCCCAAGTTCTCGTCCTGATGTGATGTTTTTGCTTCATCAATTGTTTTGGATCCTTTTACCACCTCTGTGAACCACTATGGATGTTCTAAAAAAGTTGTTAAATTTTTTGATACTCTTCAATGAGTTGCACAAGTTTTTCTCTAAGTTCTTCCGCGGTTTTCATCTTTCTCAAATCCAATTGTGTAATATACTTCCTAAGTTGTTGATATAGAATTTGTACTACTAATGCAATTTCACCCTCGTTGTTGTAGAAACAGTGGGTAATTTTGGGTGCTGACTTTCGTCAAACACCTAGGTTGTGGATGTCTTTCCACTATGAAAAAGTCGAGGCCCCAATGTTAAGTTCAGTTCCAATCCCGTTAGAATGTTTTAAATTTTTATTAGGACATTTACTTAACTTGTTGCATAGATACTATGTCAAATAGTTCACTGCTGTAATGGTTTATGGATGTGTTGGTAAAAAGGGTTTCACAAGAAGTTGCGGTCCATACAGTATATATATAACAGCAATTTAACTATAAACAACAGAGGCCAACCCACAACATATCTAAGGGTCAACCTGATGTTTATTACTCTATAAATCAGAATTGATGCAATTAGAACAACTCACAAGATTTATCTTGAATATGTAGCCACCAGGTTGATATTGTTTTGGATGGAAATTAGAGGTCATGTTGACTGTAACAACAAGAACTCTCCTTGCATTTACTACTGTAAAAATGGGTTTTCCAACCAGAATTCACCCCTTGTGATATTCAACCTCTGGTGTATTTCTCTACGTTGTCTTTGCCAGTATAATGATAATTATGCTACCTGTAGGTGACAAGAGGTAGAAACAAGTCTCAGATGATAAAAAAGGTTTTGTAAATACAAAAATCAGGTAGCAAAAATCAATTATGAGGTAGATAAGGAGGTATGTAATAAAAGACTCTGATATTTGACCTGCTACAACACTCAATTTGTCCACCAATAGTAAAGAATCACCCTCCTCCTAAGGGAAACGACCCAGCAGAGAATACATGGGATCAGAAGATAAAATCGGCCCTGATGGCAATGTACCAATCCACAAAGTAACCAACTCGACCTCCTGCAATAGAAAATTGGCCTCAACAATGAATACAACCACTCTATGGAAAGAAATCTCCCCCCTCTATACAAAAATCTGCCCAGCAGTAAGTAATCGACACCCACACTCAAAAACTCAACCCAGCTCGGCCTCGACATCTACCAAATCCACGCAGAAGGAGACTCGACCCTCCAATAGAAGAAATTGGGCCAGTCAAGGAGGGAAAAATGTTCCCTAACTGAGGTTGTGACCCAGCAGCAAGATGAAATTGGTGTTGGAGAAGTAATATCTGTCTCCAACTAAGAAATCAACCCTAGAATTGATAATCTCTCCCTCCACAACAAATTTCGACCAACACAACTAAAAAACACAGCCAACAAATAGAAATTCGATCCCTGGGAAATAATAGTTCGCCCAGCCATGGAATGCTCGACCTCTTTCAATAAAATATGTTCTGCACTAGAATACTTCACCCCATGTAGCCAATGATATTTGTTTTTGGTATAAATACTCGGCCCCCAATAGTAAATTTTGGTCTCTTACCCAACGACTTGGAATTCCACAAAGAGCTCGACCCCTCTAGATTTTGGTTCATACATTCCAACAGAGAGTCTATGGTTTATTGGAAGGAAACAATACTCAAAATTCTCCCCTCAAGGCACCCAAACTTTGTGGACTCACGGTGATACCGCGCTTAATCTCTAATGATGGATCTGCTATGAATATATCTTCCCTGGTGTGAAGGTATGGCCTCTATTCAATAAATAGCGCCCTGCATATACATAGACTCCAGCCTGATGACAATATTTGTTGTAAGAAGGGTAACTYGACCTCTCAATTACAKAAGTGTGTAGAAKCTAATGAAATTCTCCAACAAAGATAGACCCATGATTTCTCCTAAAGAAATCGTTCCTCACACTCAGAACTTCAGTTTCTTAAGAAAAAACTCAACCCAAATGAGATATAGACCCAACATACACAAAACTCAACTTCCTCAATAAATMTGACTCCCTTTTGGAAATCCAAACTCATCTAACACTGTGAATCTAATCTKCCACTTCTAAAACTCAATCACAACAGAAGGAAATCATAGCCACTAAAGATATCTAAATGATCAATGAGGAAAAAATTTGAATGATTTTTGTTATTCAGAAATAACACTGATGATGGCCCTTTGGTAACCTCCACATCTTTTGAGGATCATGCTCTTATACTGATCCATATTTATGTAGGAACACAATGAAATACACAATTACACATAAATGCAGAGACGCAGTGGAAGTAAAACTTCATTTCATTAACAACAAATGACAAAAATATGCGTACAGACAGAATGGAAATAACATAGCTCGGGCGCTGGTAGTTTATCTCTGAGAAGAGATGTGGAAGCTACTGGCCTATGAAATTTGTGTTACAATGAGGATCGAAGGCATATATATTATTGAGAAACAATGGAAAACCCTAAACATCCAATAATCTAACCCTAGGAGATGAAACGCCAGAATATGGACCCCATCAGGGTAAATTGGTACATCAATTTCCCTAAGTCTTAACTTTGGCATACTATCTTTGTTTGACGCACACAATACATCATTAGAAAGATATATCAAAGGAATACACTCCTGATACTGAATATCGAGTCTGGGATGGACTCATACTCTTCAGAGGATTGATGCCAAAATAACGTCATCTGGGGCCTGAAAACGGCTCCGGAAGTTCAGGACCCGAAAAATTGTTGACATTCAGTAAATTGTGCTACAAATAAGGAAACTAAAACACTGAAGGAAACAATGGTTTGGGTCCAAGTGGAATAGGTGGGTGGCCACCAATATCTAGCTAGATCATTCCTCCCTGCTTAGAAAATAAATGGTCCCCATTGCATTGAGTTCCTCCATAAGATGATGAAACTTCTGTTGAACTTGGTCCCTGGTGAGCCACTTTCCCTGGTGAAGGAGTTGGCCTTCTTTGAAAACTTGATATGGCTGGATCCTCTGTTGGTGGGTGTTCTTGATCTGTGTGTCCATAATCCAATCAGTTTTGGCTTGTTCCATGCAATCCAGTTTTAACTATGTTGGTGTGATTTGTTTTGCGATGTCGGATGTGTCCAGTAGAGGTGGAAAGTAGGGCCGAAGCTGTTCCACATTGAACACTGGGTGTAGACCAAGAGATGGTGGAATACTAAGCTCAGAGGCATTGTCCCCTACAGCCTTGGTAATGGTGTATGGCCCATATTGGAGCGGGTGAATCTTGCAGTAGGGTCCAACGAGGCACTCCTTTTTCAAATGTAGCCACACTTTGTCACCCACCTGGAATTTTTGTGGCACCCAATGTTGATCATGTCGCTACTTGTACTTAGAATTGGCTCTGTCCAAGATGTGATGAGCCTATTGGCGAATGTGTTGAATGCGCAAAATGAATTTGTTTGCCTTGTAAGCCTCAGACTAGACATGGGTTGAATCTACCTGAGTTTCCAGAAATGGCATGGCTACGTCAATGGGACATAGTGGCTGGAATCCCAAGCCCACTTGAAAGGGGATGTGGCTGGTTGATCTATGGAGAGCCCGATTGTAGCTGTGTTGTACATAGGCAAGGCTCTCATCACTTGTGCGTAGATTCTTTGAGTTGTACATGCACAGAATGTGTATAATCATCTGGTTGAAGACCTTTGTCTCACCATTAGTTTGCGGGTGGAAAGATGTGGACTTGGTGAGCTTGGTGTCCAGCATCGACCAGAGGTTGGACTAAAATGTACTGTGGAACCTGCTGTCCCGATCTAAGACGATAGACTATGGGATCCCAAAGTCTACGCACACTCGTTCAAAGAAGATTTTAGCATTGGCTTCTACCATGATATTCTTCTTACAGGCCATCTTCGAGAATATGTCGACGACCACAGAAACACAGTCATTTCCATGCTTAATAGAAGCAAGGCCCGACACGTAATCCATGGAGATGGATTCCCGAGGTCAACTAGGTGTAGAAAACGGAGTATAGAGGCCTTGCTTCTTGATGGTTGGTTTGGAAATGGCGCAACCAGTGCAAGACTTGATGCACTTCCTGACATCCTATCGAAGGTTCAGCCAATAGAAATACTTCTGCAGTACTGCCACGGTTTTCTCGACCCTGATATGCCCAGTGACCTGACTGTAGTGCGCCTCCCAAAACATATTTCCATGCTCGCTTGAAGGAACACAAAGGTGTCCCGGGTGGCATAGCAGGGCATCCTGAAGGTGAAAATTAGGAACTTACTTACCCTCCAAGAGCGTGTTGTATGTGTGACCAAATTATGGATCAGTTTTGTAGAGAAGCGGCCAATCGGAAGTCTCGGAAGTCTGCAACATTATTGGTGCTTCCTTTCTTGTACTTAATGTTCAAATGGAACTGTTGCAGGTATGTGGACCACTTCTGATGGCGATCGTTCTACAACTTCCCTTGTGTCTGTATAAACTGCAAGGGTTGGTGGTCTGTGTGGATGATCGTTTCCATTCCCAAAATGTAATGCTTCCATTGTCGGCAAGCCTACACAATGGATTACATCTCTTTGTCATAATTTGGATGCTTCCGGACTGTGTCGGAGAGTGTCTCACTGTGATATGCCACTTGATGCCCTTGTTGAGTAAGGACTGTCCCAATATCATAGTCTGAGGCATATGTCTTGATCTCAAATGGTTGTTGCAAGTTTGGTAATCTGAGCACTCGTGCAGAGCAGAGGCGATACTTAAAATATTCGAACACCTTCTGTTGAGATTCGGAACAAAATAATTTTTCTTTTTCTCCTCCCTTGGTGACTTGACTCAAGGGCCAAGTGATATGAGAGAATCCCAACACAAACTTGCGGTAGAAATTGGCAAGACCCAAAAATTTGGAGAGCTCTGTTAGGGTGGTTGGGGTTGGCCAATCCCGAATGAATTGGATCTTGGCTAGATCCACATGCACCCCCCACTCATCAATAATGTATCCCAGATATTAAACTTGGGTCATGCCAAAAGTGCACTTCTCCAGATTGGCACGAAACTTGTGTTGCCGCAGTGTTTGGAGGACTTGTCGGATGTGGTGGGGGTCCTCTTCCCAATTCTCGTCGAAGATCAGAATGTCATCCAAGTACACCACTACAAATGAGTTGGTAAATGGTCTCAACATGTCTTATATTAGTCTCATGAAGGTTACAAGGGCATTCGTCAACCCGAAAGGCATGACCAACCTTTCAAAAAGGCTCTCCCTGGATTTGAAGGCAATCTTCCACACATCAGAGGGTTCGATTGGTACATGGTGATACCTAGACTTCAAGTTGATCTTGCTGAAATATTTTGCCCCCTTGAGTTGGTCCAGAAGGTCATCAATCCATGGGATCGGGTACCTATTCTGGACAGTGATCTTGTTCAGTGCTCGATAATCAATGAAGAGTCCCCGAGTCCCATCCTTCTTCTACACCAGCATGATCGGGCTCCCACAGGGTGATGAACTTGGTCGGATGTGACCTTTCTGCAACATCTCCTAAATTTTCCTCTTGATTTCATCATTCTCCATAACAAAGCACTGATAGATTGGTCCATTGGGAAGCAGCGCACTTGGGGTCATATGGAAGAGGTGCTTGACCTCACAGTGTACAGGCACCACTGCGGGGGAGGTGAAGATGTCCTCGTACTCCTCCACGACCTTATCCATCTATTGTTGTCATGCAAAGGGGCCCTCTCTCGAGGTTGTGGCCATAATATTCTTCTTTCCCTAAGGGTGGATCATTACGAAAACAAATTTCCCAGGTTTGGCAGTGATCTTATTGCATTCTCTTGCAGTAACCAAAGAGATGGATGTAGGATGTGCTATTTCTAGTATCATGTACAACTTATTTCCCAAAGTAATAATAATAGCACGAGGCCTAGACTCATAGATGGCATGTCGCTTACACAAGTATGGTTTTCCTAATAATGCCTCAGAAACATCAAGAGGAGAAATGTCATATAATACCTCATCCGTGAAGGGCTTGATGTTGTAGGAAAGGTGGCRTTSTTGGCTGAYGCRTAGGTCCCRTCCTTGGTTAAGCCAMSTGATGGTGTATGGTTGTGGGTGTGATGTGGTCGRMAAGCCCAATCATTTCACAACCTCTACTGAGATGAGGTTCTTYTGGCTCCTGCTATCGACAATGAACTGCAACGGGGAACCCTTTATCCACATCTGGGAATGGAAGAGGCACTCTGTCTCCTCTGGATCTTCTGGTTCCTTCTTCTGAATCTTTGTGGTGGCAACAGTGGCGTTGGGCTCCGCATCRATAATTTKCTTCCCCATGTCATTTCCCTTGTCRGGTTCTGATTCAGATTTGGAGCCTGCATCTTATTCAAAAGCCTTTAACTCAGCTACCACTGACTGCTTGGCCTGACACTCACTTGTGTTGTGAGTGGAGCTCTGATGGAACTCACACCAGTTCCTCATGTCCCTTTTTGGCTTCGTGGTGTTGTTCTTTTCTTATGGCTTTGGCAAGTTGTCCTGGGCCGCCCCGCCTTGTCTTGGTCCTTTGTTCAGCAATTTTGGGGTACCTTTCCCTTTCTTTTGATTTGCATACCCAAAGTCTTGCTTCTTTTGTTTGAACTTCTGCTCAATCTTGGCAGCATACCGATATGCCGCAGCAAGAAAGGAGATGTCGAGGAACTCCATTTCCTCTTGAATGTATCTATGAAAACAACTACGGTACTTTAACACCAAATGTGTCTCTGAATGTTTGATACCCAACTTTGTGCATAAGGTATGGAACAGATTCATCACCTCATGCACATATTGGTCCCTTTACTGTCGTAGCGTAGTCCATTGTATGTATTTTTCCTCATAGCTCCCCACAGGATAATATTGTTCCTTGATGGCATCTCAGAAAGAATTCCAAGTGGATGCGACCAAGAACAGAGAGGGTTCCCCTTCGCTCTGTTGCTCCCAGTAGGTTTCCCACCAGTCCTTGACATGGGGGATGGCTTTAAGGAGTGAAAAAATGATCCTTTCTCAGTCGGAAAAGTCATGAACCGAGAAAAATACTTCTAACATATTCAACCATCTATCAATGACATATCCATCTATTTGTCCCTCAAATATGGGAATGTCAAAGTTTTCCTGTACCTTAAAAGGAGTGGTGCCTCCAGAGTGGTTGTTGGATGTAGATGCACTACCATTGGAAAGTCGTTGAAGGATCTTGGAAAAGTTGTCCATCATTGCATTCCTTTGTTTCTCGAGGGACTCCTTGAGCAATAATTTGATAGGATCTCTTGCTTCTTGATGTTTCTTTTCTTCCCCCATGGGCAGCCATCGGGGTTTGCAAGGATGATCTTGCAACGGTTCAACCAGATCAAGCCCTAACTCCTTATACCCCGACATTGTTGGGGACATGAAAAAAAGGATCAAGAAAGAGAAGACTGCTCTGATACCACTAATCCAGATTTATGCAGGAACACAATGAAATACAGAAATACACATAAATGCAAAGATGCGGGGGAAGTAAAACTTCATTTCATTAACAACAAATGACTGAAATATGCTTACAGACAGAATGGTAACAAAATAGCTCGGGCGTTGGTAGATTATCTCTGAGAAGACATTGATTTCTCTATTGATTTGGTAACATGAGCTTCCATAGTGTCCAAGACACCTTAAAGAATGGGCATGCACCAGAATTGAAAGAATTGCATATGCAACTAGAAGAATTTTTTAAGAAGGGGTATATACGCCCAAGTGTGTCACCATAAAGTCACCATAAATAACAAATATTCTTTGAAAATGATTGATGATTTATTTGATTAATTGAAAGGTGCAATAACATTTTTCAAGATTGACATGAGGTCAGGCTATTATTAAGCAAGATGGCATCCATGACAAGATATGTGTATTATGAATTTATAGTAGTGTCATTTGGGATATCGAATGTCTCAACAATTTTCATGTGCCTAATGAATGGAGTGCTCAAGGAGTACCAATATAAGTTTGTRATAATTTTCTTAGATGATATTCTCATTTACTCAATGAAAGAATAGTATTGCAAGTTTTGAGAAAGCATAAATTATATGTCAATTTAGGAGGGAAGATGATTAATCATATATATCGCAAACCTTTACGGTTACTACATAGTTAGAATAAGTTGGTTGATGCTCAATAGTGACTTCTTTGCAATAACTTCATCTTGACATAAGAAAGACCTTAATCTGAAACATCCTCGATTGATATGTGAAGCATCCAAGGTGCCTCAACCCTCCATCCTCATCTATGTGGATAGAGTCCCATCTGGTAGAATATCTTATGATTTTCTTTCTGACATAATAACAAACAATGGCATGTCATCGTAATATTCGTTGGACTTGGATCGAGAGTATTTGGTTCATAAATTTGAATCTGCCCAGCTTTTAGGCGCTTTTTCTGAATTTGACCATTTATAAAAAAGCTACGCGATGGCTTTACATTATGTTTTATTTGCCCGCGCAGACCTTATCATTCTCTTCTTTAGTATGAATCTGGCCATCTTTTAGGAACTTTTTCTGTCTTTCTTTAATCTGAATCTCGCAATCTTTTAGGCGCTTTTTCTGCATTTGGCCATTGTTAAAAAGCTACGCGGTGGCTTTACATTATGCTTTCTTTGCCCGCGCGGACCTTATCATTCTCTTCTTTAATCCAGTTTGTGTGTCTGCGTTTGGATGCTTTGTGTGGTTTGTGTGTTTGAGTCTGGATGCTTTGCATGGTTTGTGTGTCGGTTTGGATGTTAATGTATTGTGTGTTTGTTGATGGTATAGTCCTTACATTGTTATCTCTGTATGCATGTGTGTCTGTCTGTTAGTATTTATTTGTTGATGAAGAAGAAGGGAAACGATCGCGTCAATATTTAATTTCTGGACATCCATTTTGTTCAGTTTCAGGTATGTCAACTTTGACCACTGATTAATTCTTAATGGTGTCCGTCCAACCAGTACTAATTATATCTTTAATTATCTCTGTATGCATGTGTGTGTCTGTCTGTGTGTCAATATTTAATCTGATCGCGTCAAAAATATTTTCCAATTTAGGGTTTCTTATTGATCACTCTTTCACTTTCACACGGACGGAAAGAGAATTAATCTAAATTTATTTTCACAGGGTCATTTTCTGTTTCTGTTGAAAAAGGATCCTGAACAACATTTTGAAGAAAAGGATCCTGAACAGCATTTTGATGAAAATTTTTGAGAGATGGTCGGTTTTTCAATTTAGGAATTTATCGTCTCTTACAATAAATATAAGTTTTGGGTGAAAGGTTAATGAAGAAAGGAAAATTGGATCTGTTTATTGAAATCACTTTTGTATGTGAAAATACTAAGCTAAAACTTCCATTTATGCAAATTATTTTTTATGTCAAGGTTTCTTTTGATTCATCTTTCACTTGGATGAACAATTAATTTTATTTTATTCTGCATGCAGGAGTGTTACCCATTTTCTGTGGAAAAGAGGCTAGACAGGAAGGATATATCTCAGGGGCACTGTAATTTGTAAGTCCTTGAATAATTTTCTAACCGAGATCCTTCCCTGAGTAGATCTTGTTTATTAAATGATGTAGTGGAATTTCCCCGTGTAGATTTTATTCATTTTGAGTTTGAAGAGGTTTAATTTCTTTCATGGAATGCTAAGGATATCGTGGATAAAGATGTAGAATTTTAAAATTTATTTTAATGATGGGCATGATATTCCCTGAAAATCTACGTTATCAGGAATCGAAATTATGATAAACTGCAAGTACTTTAATTAATTGAAATTATGCTCAAATCCAAGGAAATCACAGATACATGGTGGTTTAGAATAGAAACAAACATTGAGGTTTCATGACACAGGTTTGACCAATGTTGGTTTGCCTACGTGGCATGGAAATCGCTATATACGAAAATAATTCATATTTGATTGCTGAAACAACAATGAAAATAATTCAAGATTTTAAGAGCAGGTAATGACGAATCAAGAGAGAGATTATTTATAAGACATGACGTTCCAGTCTTTCATAGATAAAAATGTTGTCCAGCTTTTATGTAAGAGGCATTATTTTGATATGCAGCTCGGAAGTACATGAAATGTTGATGAAATTCCTGAACAATAATTTGATGAAACTTTGTAAATAAATTATCTGCATTGCACATTTATTAAATAATCTATATTCAAAGAGTCTTTCTGAAATAATTTACTTTCTGAATAGAGTTTCCTGAAACAATTTGCTTTCTGAACAGAGTTTCCTGAAATAATTTGCTTCTTGCCAAGTATTTCTAGAAATTAGTTCCTGGATATTCAGTTTTGCAACCA